>JANHFO010010603.1:88116-99736 GCA_032468095.1 Pareas carinatus | reverse complement strand
ACACGGGGAAAAACCCGAACATGCTCAAACTTACATATATATATATATATATATATATATATATGCATTAGTGGGTTTTTTTTAAGTCACAATTTTTTTTAGTGTCTTGTTCACTGTGTCCCTTGTTTTCTGGTCCCTTTTATTTAAATATTTTGATGTTTTGTATTTTAACTTTCCTTGAATTTTTTTTTAAAAAATCCCACTGAAAAAAAAGGGGAGCAGAATGTGGAAGCCAAATTCTCTTCCTTCACTCTACTGTTTTTTTCTTCCACCTCCCTTCCTCTCTATTTTGTCAGACACACAGACCCCCCCCATCGCCTGTTTGGGCAACCTAGTGAACAACTCCGAGGGCGATTCCAGTTTGCAAAACGAGAGATGTGCCTGCTGAAACAGAACGAGAGATCCATGCTTTCCCATTGGCTTTGTCTACAATTCTTTTGGTGCCAATAAATATCTGGCTTTAGCCTTGCAGTATGCAGACAAATTCCTTTTGTGGGGGATGGTTGAGGGATTCAGTTTCACCAGGGTGATGCTGAGCTGCCTCTATGTAGGTCGGATGATATGATGTTTAATGCACAAACCCCGGACTGTATCTCCTTCCTGTAGAGAAAGAATGAATGGGTGTTGGCTAGCAGGAAGAGAAGGACGTGATAAGATGGGACCAGTTTGCTCCCTTTAAACCAAATATTGTATGGTGACCTTCCTTTTCAGGAAGATTTAATGTTTGTGTGTGTGTGTTTTTAAAGTGGTTAATTGTAGACGTTTGCATTTTAATTTTAAAGCAGATTAAACTATCTATCGTGGATCTCACTCCATACCTAAGAGGTCTATAAGGGTGTGTGCAAAAGTGCACTAGCATGCGTACCGTCCCTGTCCTACTGTCCTCATTTATTCGTACTCATTATTATGCATATGCTTATCCCTGTCTATGCCTACATGATTATATAGTATGTTCCTACTTATACTTGCTTTTTTCTCATATATGCTTGACTAAATAAAAATAAAATAAAATAAATAAGATTCTGGAGGTCTTTGGTGTATTCAACATGGGGCTCTGTCCCAATAACCAACCAGTAAATTCTTGAGCTGACTCCATGACCCAGCACACTCTGACTTGTATGATTTCTCCTCAGGGTAGATGTTCTCCAGCCAACTCCTAAAGAGCTCACCTGAAAGGAAACATTGATGGAGGAGACGGCTGATGGATACTATGCTTACTTATACTACTTGGAGTATATACCTCTCTTATACTACTTGAAGGAATAGGTTGAGAGTTGGAGTGCCTAAATGTAAAACCAATATTCTCAAGTGGAGGCTCTTTGTCAGATAATAACATACTGTGGGAATGTGGAGAAACGCAGAGTCCGATCCATCTGCTGGCATGTTGACTGCTACCAGAAACATGTACCGATAAGGACTTATGTTGGTTCAATGACAAAACCTAGAAGGTGGCTTCATTCTGGCAATTTAAAGTTTGACACGGAAGAAGAAGAAGAAAAATGGTCAGGCCAAATTGGCGGTAGATAAAGAGTGAATGGAATTCAAGGTGGAAGGGGGAGGTTGAACTTGGATCTCTTGTGGGAGGGAGCCTAGCGATTTCAAACTGATGATATGTTTGACCCTGCCCTCAAACTCAGCTTGCTTGTCTCCTACTTTAATCTGAATTGATAACCACTCCCCCAAAGCACAGAGTGAGGGAGAATGCTTGGTTCTAAGTTTTAATTAGATGTCACTGTGTCTGGGGTTGAGTTGAAAAGCAAGGGAGAACCCCAGCCTTTTCTAGAGAGGCTAGAGGCCTCTGGAAATCCCTCGATGGTAGCATTTTGTTATGGAGGAAGGGAGTCAAATCCTTAGGTTTGCAAATTATGACTTTGCAGGGGAAAGTGGCACCAAGTATCCCAACAAGTGGGCATGAACACCAATTAGGCTCCTGATCATCTCAACGACCCATCATGTGGAGAGTGATTCAGACATTGTTGGATCTGGGAGAACCAGGGAAGAGTGACACGCTTCCATTCAAATGTCATATAGATACAGCTATCCGATGTTTGAACCCCATGGTTGGGTTTAAACATCAGACCAGGGCATAGATTTTTTAAGACATGACTAGTTGAACAAGCTTCAATGGTCTGGTTTCTACAATGCTCCTGAAAACGTTGGATGCATCTCTAGAAAGACCCCAATTCTGCTATCTAATTATAATTTTCAACATGCGTAAAAGGCACATGATTAAATATACGATTGGAGTGGGATCTTATTAACTATATTTAATTTTAATCACATGGAAAGAGAAATGAAACATTTGCTTTTCCCCTGTTCCCTACTTTGTGGTCTGTGAATGTTGGCATAGCTCTTAAAGACTAAGTTCTGCCTTCCGTCTGGGAAAAACAAATCTCTTTATCCCTAACTTTCAACCAAAGTTTTAATCAAACCAAAACAACTAGACACAAGGAGTTTCTTCTCCCATGGCATCAATCTGCCAAACAACTAGCTTCATAACATGATTGAAATACCTAGTAGAAATGTATATTTATGTTTTGATACGTGACATGATGAAATGCTCTGTGACATGATGATTGTACTTCATAACATGATGACACGATGAATGTACTTTATGATTATGAATGCACCTAATACGTACACGACATGATGGATGTACTTTATGGTAATGAATGTATCTTAGGATTGTAACCGTTGTTTGTCATTTATAGCCTTATGATTGTAATCAGTTTATCAGTTGTAGCCTGTATGTAAGTATAGAGTATGAACACTGGAGAAAAATTCCTTGTACACTTGGCATATAAATTCTATCCTGCTCTGTTCTGTTCTGTTGTTCTGTTCTGTTCTGTTCTGTTCCATTCTATTTACATGACATAATGAATGTACTTTACAATTCTGAATGCATTTTATGATTGTAATCACTGTCAATGTAAGTATTGAGCATATGCACCAGAGACAAATTCACACTTGGCCAATAAATTCTATTCTATTCTATTCTATTCTATTCTATTCTATTCTATTCTATTCTATTCTATTCGTTCTATTCTATTCTATATGTTCTATTCTATTCTGTTCTGTTCTATTCTATTCTATATTTTCTATTCTATTCTATATTTTCTATTCTATTCTATTCTATATTTTCTATTCTATTCTGTTTGAGGCAGGAGACCTTATACCTTTTAGGCACCGAGTGCCTGGATGAGTTGCAGCTCATGATGTCATCACTGGACCCGCTACTCTCTTTCTGAGCATCCACAGGGCCGTGATGTCCTCATCCAGCAGCGCTACTCTCTTCGGAACATGCACGTGGTCCTTTGACATCATTGCGTGGCACTACTCCTCCTTTCTGAGCATGCTCAGCTCTGGGGCGATGCTGGGGAGACTTGGCTCGTGGACCAACGGGGAGGGCTCTGCGTGCCCACTGTGGCACACGTGCCATAGGTTCGCCATCGCCGCCTTATACCATCCCGATCAAATGGTTATCCAGTCTGTTTTTGAAAACCTCCCGCGACGGAGTTCTCGCAACTCTGGGATGCAAGTTGTTCCATCGACCAATTGTTCTGTCAGAAAATTCTTCCTTGCTTCTAAGGTTGGGTCTCTCTTTTAACCAGTTTCCGTCTCTTACTTCCTGTCTTGCTTTCTGTGGCTTTGGAGAATAAGTCGACCCCTTCCTCTCCGTGGCGGTCCCTCAAGTCCCGGAAGACGCCTATCATTCAGTAGACGAGATGTTCATCACACAATTTAGCCTCCAGGCCATTTACAGGTGTTTCTTGATTTACCTGAGCCTCAAATTTATCGGTAAGTGAGACATTTGTTGAGCGAGGTCTGCCCCATGTTACGGCTTTTCTTGCCACAGTTCTTAAGTGAATCACTGCAACTGATAAGTTAGTATCCCAGTTGTTAAGCGAAACTGGTTTCCCCACTGACTTTGCTGGTCAGGAGGTTTGGGACATCGCGACCATCATAAACATGTACCAGTTTGCCGAGCATCCAAATTTTCATCACAGGATCACAGGGATGCTGCAAAGATCATAACGCCCGTCAAATTGTGATAAAAATTGTGATAAATAAAAAGTCACAATTTTCAGTGCCTCTGAACGGTCGCTAAACAAACTGCTGCAAGTCGAGGACTACCTGTATCGTCTCTGTTGCTCTTCTCTGCACACTGTATTGGTCTCGTCATCTTCTCTGTGTGCGGGCTAGAACTGGACACAGTATTCCAAGTGTGGCTTTACTAGTGCGGTATAAAGCGATGCTATCGTTTCTCGTGAGCTTGACGTCATCCCTCTGCTGATGGAGTCCAGGACTGCATTTGCTTTTGGGGGAACCTGTAGTAAACTGCTGGTTCATAGTTAAGTGGTGCTCCACATTAGGAGACTTAAGATCTCCCTCATACCCCGTTTCCCCGAAAATAAGACCTAACTGGAAAATAAGCCCTATTATGATTTTTCAGGATGCTCGTAGTATAAGCCCTATCCCCAAAATAAGTCCCTGTTTAGATTGTCAGTCAGATGGATGCATTTAGTATCGTATTTCTCCTGAAAATAAGATCTAACTGCAAAATAAGTCCTAATGCCTCTTTTGGAGCAAGTATGAATATGACCCAGTCTTATTTTTGGGGAAACATGGTAGTTGTTACTGTTGAGAGAGGTACTGCCCATTCTGTATCTGTGCATTTCTCAGAACAGCATTTCCCGAACTATTATTCCCTTGTCCTGCGAGAAACCTTGCATTGAAAGTACAGGCAGTCCTCAACTTGCAACCGTTCACTTAATGACCACTTGAAGTTAGAACATCACCAAAGAGAAGTGACTTGTGACCATCTTTCACACAACCACTGCAGCGTTCCCGAAGTCATGTGATCAAAATTCAGATGCGTCAAAATTTGGCTGGGGGAATTCTGCAAATTGAAATCCACAGATCTTAAAAGGCTCTGAGATTGAGAAACAGTTTTAGAAGGTCATAGGAAGCATGCCTTAGAATAAAGTGGCATGGTTCATCAAGAAGGATTTTTCTTCCAGCATCGTGAGGATCCCATGAATTCAGCATGAATTCGGATTGTTTCATCTTCCCAAAAGACATCATGTTTTATTCTTTTTTTTTTTTTAGAAAAAAACCCTTCACTTGTCTCTCCTGAGAAACAGGGAAATAACAAGCAACCTGAAAATGCACCCTTTGTCTGATTTTGCCAACTGCAATTCTAGCTAATGACCAGGAGGAGCCAATGCATGAAGGCAATTCGAGGGAAAACCCTCCATTTGACAGACACTCGCAGATACAGAACTTATATTATAACGCATTAGAAAACTACATTACATGGCTTTTCGATATAATCTCCATTCAAATTGAGGCCCTTGTCATAACATCTTCCAAGGTTTTAAGTTCCTTCTGCAAAGAAATCTCCCTCCTGGGAATGAAGCCAGAAGAGGTGGGAGTCACTCGGTGTCAAATCTGGGCTATAGGGGGGATGATCAAAAACATCCCAACGGAACTGCTCCAAAGGTTCTTGGGCACATCTAGCAGTGTACAGAAGAGCATTATCGTGAACCAATACCGCTTGCCTCACACTGCCTCGACGATGACCATGCGCTTCGCCATGCTGTTCCAGGGCGGCTTCCTTCCCAGGAGGGAGATTTCTTTGCAGAAGGAATTTCAAACCTTGGAAGACGTTATGACACGGGCCTCAGTTTGAATGGTGATAATGTCGAAAAGTAATGCAATGTTGCCATTTTCTAATGTGTATCATAAAAGTTCTGTATCTGCGAGTATCTGTCATGGATAACCAAACAAAGTTTTCTTTTCCAAATTGTCCTCCTAGATCTTGAACCAATGCTCTCCATTGGCGTCAAAACACTTCCCAGCACTTCTGTCTTTGATCTGAAAAGAGATGGCTGCTGAAGGCACTCAAGAAGGAGTTGTTTTCTGCAAAACTTTATTGATACTGGTAAAACCCAATAAAGACTGAACATTCATCTGGCACCACCCTGGCTACCAGCGAGAATTTCCACTTTTTAGTTTCCAAAGTTCAAAGGGCATCGGTGCAGTGAACACAGCTCCAAATCCGACAATAGCGCCAATGGCCTGGAGTAAGCAGCCAGTCTGCAGTCCAGCGTGACTGTGATCTTCTTCTCCACGCGCCTTCCCAGAGAGTAGCAGTGGCCTTCTCCTCAGAACTAGTCCCTCTCCAGTTGCCGGTACTTCTTCCGTAGCACGGATACCTGATCTTTGAAAAGCACTGGGTCCAAGCGGAACCGCGAATGCACGAGAGGCATGTAACCCAACCAGGCAGCAAAGCGATTGACGCACTCCTGGCGTTGGGCAAAATGTAGGCTGCTGTTGGATGGGATCGCGCTTTTCAGGAGCTTCAGGAATGGAGGGAAGACAAGGAAAGAGACCAAACATCATCATTAGACTAGATTTTTATCCCACCTTTATTACATTATGAGTAATTCAACAGACGCATTATTTCTGCTCCTTCCCATTTTCCACACAACAACATGGGTTGGCTGACAGAGGGGGACTGGCCCAAAGTCACTCAGCCAGCATTCATGCCTAATGCTGGACTAGAACTCACAGTCTCCTGGCAATTGGCCCAAAGTCACCCAACCAGATTTCATGCCTAAGGCCGAACTAGAATTCACGGCCTCCTGTACTTTAGCCAGCACCTTTACCATTACACAAAATGGCTTTCATTTCAATTTCAGGGACATTGTTAGAGAGTGAAATTCTGAACCAACAGAGTAGAATTGCCCCTTTTCACTTTCCAGAGTGAGTATTTCCTTGTACCAGATCTGATATAATTTTTTTATAACAGCAAGAAGTTTTGCAAGCTGGCAAAGAAAGAAAGGGAGTCTCGTATGGCCAGTTCTAGCTTATTGGCTTTCATCAGCAAGGGACACCTTTGATGGGATTCGAATCTGGGCTGGATGACATGTTAGGCTAATATCTTAGCCACCGAGCCCTAGCTTGTACCAAGGGATCTATCAGGCTTTTTTTTAATGAGGCAAGACACCTGGTACAGTGACAGGCCTGCTAAAGCTCCTAGTCTGGGACCGAAAGGCAAAAAGGGAGTAGTTCACTCCCTAGTGTACTCAGAAAAAAAAACAGGTGCCTCATAAATTAGCATAATTTTTTCAGATCAGATTTCAAATTCTGCATAAGGGGGACAAAGACAACAGCTGCCTTCTGCTGTTGCTCCTGAACAACTGGCACGTAGATGAGAGCACCCACTCAATATGGAGGTTTTCAACTTTCTGGGTATCATTCAGCTGCCATAAGAGCTCCAGGTTCATATCCCTATCAGAAAATGGCTCACAAAAGAGCCACATGGACCTCTCTGCTAGTTATGGATTTCAAAGAGTAGCACAAGTGTGGCTGGTCAATCTGCCATCCTTAAATCAGTGTGTCAATTCCCACCGTCAGTAGCCAATCCTGCCATTATGGAAGTGAAATCCCCACATAACCTCAAATGGGAGAAGTAAGATGAAACCTTTATTGTCCTAGTACAGCATGTGTACAATGGGATGTGGCTGATACAACGAGAAGTCTGCCTCGGTAATATTTATAGGGCACCAAGAAGCGGTGGAAGAAAAATCTTCAAGACGGGAATAATTCCTTTCCTTTGCTCCCTTGCCTCCTCCTTCTCCATCGTGCCTGCCTACCTGCTGAGGTGGGCTCTCCCTGAGATGTTTCTTCTGGGTCACTTTGATGGGGGGCAATTTGGTCACAGCAGAAACCAGAAAATTCATCAATATATCCTCACAGTTGGCAATCTGATCAACAAAGCTCCTCAGTTTGGCAGGCAAATAGTTGCTGAAGAGGCTGTGATAATACCTGTGGAAGGAAAAAAAACACAGAGGTGGGCCGAAAGAAATTCCTCCACAGAAATATACAGGCCTCCCATCCTCAACCTGCTCCTTCCAGGCTGTTTCAAGGCTGCAACTCCCAGAATTCCCATTAAATATTAAGAAAATGGTTGGTTAGAAAAGACTGATCTAGACGGCATCTGCAAACAACAGCCAAATCAAGGAAGCCACCAAGAACTACCCCCACCAACATAACCCAGGCAAGACACTTGTATATAAAATAGAGCAAACCCTTCTAGCACTGATGGCGTTACCTTGTCAGGTAATGAAAAATCTGCAAGGAAACGATAGCAATACAATTTAGGAATATACCACCCCATAGCTATGCTGGCTGAGGAATTCTGGGAGTTGAAGTCCATAAGACTTTAAGGGACCAAGGTTGGAGACCTTTGCTTTAAAGCACTCTCTGGGCGGTTTACAAGGTAAGCATTGTTTGCATCTTGACCCCAACAACCTGGGTCCTCATTTTACTGACCTCAGAAGGATAGAAAGCTGAATCGACCTTGAGCGCCATCAGGATCGAACAGCAGGCTGTGGGCAGAGTTTGCCAAAAATACTGCATGCTTTTTTTAAAATTTAAATGTTTATTGTTTTTTTATCAGTATATAAAATACAAAGAAAGTAAAAGTAAAAAGTTAAGAGGAGAGGGGAAAGGAAGAAGGGGTAGAAGAAAATAAAAGTGTTGACTTCTGACTCTCTCTAGCACAGTACAAGATAAATTCCAGCCTCAGCTTTTTGCTTCTACATATTAAGATACAACTAGCCATTTCAATTACAACAAATCTATCTAATTGGCAAAGCCAAGGTTAAACTTTCAGGGTTTGTTTTTTTTCAACACAAGCACAAAATCCGGAAGTGGTATCCAAATTAAAAAAAAAAACATACTTAGATATTTTCTCCTCTTTAAACAAAACAATTAATTTAACCATTTCTGCTTTACCTTCCTTGCAGTGGAAATAATACATATTTCTTTCTATTTACACTTAACAATCTTAAGAACTATCACCCTTTATATTAACGAAATCCACTATACTCTATCAAATTCTTTGACTTTAAAGGGAAAAATACTTTCCCCACCTTCCATTTTGAAGTGCTACATTTTTTTTTAACAACATCTCTGGAATCGAGACATTCCAGTACATCTTTTATTTTTTAACTACCTCTTCACATGCATACCTTAAAGTTCAATACTGCATTCTAACCTCTGTCCCACCAAAACAAGCAAGATCAAAGAGCACCAAGGAGCCCTCAGTCAAGCATAACCAAGGATTTAGAATTCCTGGCATTTAAGGAAGAAGACTAATCAATCATGCTGGAATCCCATCTTCCCAAGTATAATTTTAGTGCATAAACTAATCACCTCTTATATAAAGTCCTGCACGATATTCTCTGAAATCTGCTAAAGAAAGGAGAGATCAAGAATTCCTACTTCTCCCACCTGTTTCTGCAAACGAAGGTGCCAACCCCACGCCTTTATTTCTCTTTGATGCAGAAAGGGCTAGATTATAGATTCAATTTATAGAAATTAAAATATTTGCACACATGCTTGTAATACGCAGACAGCTCAGTTTTAAAAATGTCAATGCTTGTGTGGTCATAACCCAACGGGAGCATTGACCAAAATGCTGGGAGGAAGGAGGAAAGGGAGAGGGAGGGGTGAATCCGGTGAAAGACTGCTTCAATAATGATATATTTAAAGGCAACTGAAAAGTGTAAGAACAGGTTAGGATTATATCCTCATGGAGAAAATCTAAGTGCCTGCTAGGAGTCAAAAATGATGGCACATAATCAATCAAATACAGTAAAATCTTGGATTGCGAGCATAATTAGTACCAGAAACATGCTTGTAATCCAAAGCACTCACATATCAAAGCATGCTGAGATCGACCATTACCCACAATCCCACAGCAAAAGAGTGGGCGCATATTGTATGTACTACTCATAATGCAAGGCACCACTCATTTATCAAGTTAAAACTTATTTAAAATGGTTTCTCATCTTGCAAAACACTTGCAGACTACGTTACTCGCAATTCAAGGTTTTTCCTGTAAATCATTTTTAGACTAAGGTTAAGGTGTATGTGAGGAAGAGACCCAGTTCACATGGAATCTAATCCAGTGGTCCAATGTTATAGTTACGACTGGATTAATTGTCAAGACATCAAGCTACCCTGTTTATTCTTCAAGCATATCTGAAAGATGCTTGATGTTCACCCACATTTGTTCCAGAATAAGACTGAGGAAAGAACTGGCTTAAAATATATGAAAGCAGGTTCCAGTGGAAGGTTAGGGAGAGCTTCACGCAATCAACAGCAAAGTCAACCAATGATCAAGGGGGATGCTGAACTTCCCTTCCTAGGAAGAGTTTAAGCAGAAGCTGATAGCTGTATCTCAGAGATACGGCCAATTGGGATTCTGGCACTGGGCAGGACCTGAATTTGATTGCCTCAATGGCTCTTTCCATTTCAAAGATACTCTTCAGCCAAGGATGGTACCTGTGATAGAATGCCGCTGCAGTGAGAACCATAGAGAACTCATTGGTCCATTTTGAAGTGTAGCTCCACTGGTTCTTACTGGTATCCCAAAAATGGCTGCGCATGGGGAAGCCTACAATCCGGTCAGGGAAATTTCTCCAGACGGCAAAGGCAAAATCAACCTATAAGGTAAGGAAGAGAACAGGAAAAGAGTTTGGGGGAAGAGGAACTTGCATCAGAAGGCTTCCGGTTGTCTTCATGGAGCTCATGTCTTCTGCTTTCGAATTATGGTCCTTCTTTTTTACAATCTCTAGAGCAGGGAGGTCCAACCTTGGCAACTTTAAGACCTGTGGAATTCAACTCCCAGAGTTCCTCAATCAGCATGGCTGGCTGGGGAATTCTGAGAGTTGAAGTCCACAGGTTCGTAGAGTTGCCAAGATTTGACACCCCTGCTCTACATATTAGCTCGTGGCATCCATAATATCCATAATGGGTATCCACTTAGACATCTTCTGTGACCCAGAAATTCCCAAAATTTCCACCGCTAGCCATGTTGATGGGGCATTTCGGAAGTAGCAATGAAAGGCATCAGGTTGGAAAAGGCAGACCATCTCTTGCCAGTAGCAATTTTCCAACATCAGTTACAATTTAGCCAGTTCTGGATATGTCTCAATTTAAAGCTAGAACTTTTTGCAAGCAGATCATGCAAAGATTACTTATCTTTCCTTTTCCATATCTAAGCAAGCATTTTACAATGGGGAATCAGAGTTGGATAACTCATTAGACAATAGAAATACATACTTTAATGTATATATACAAGGGCAATTTGGAAAAAAATCTTCCATTTGGTTATCATTGAGACACTCGCAGATACAGAACTTTAATTATACACATTAGAAAACTACAACATTACATTACTTTTCGATATAATCGCCATTCAAACTGAGGCACTTTTCATGATGTCTTACAAGGTTTGATATTCCTCCTGCAAAGAAATCTCCCTCCTGGGAATGAAGCCAGAAGAGGTGGGAGTCGCTCGGTGCCAAATCTGGGCTATACGAGGGGATGATCAAAAACATCCCAATGGAACTGCTCCAAAAGTTCTTGGGTGCGTCTAACGGTGTACGGGCGAGCATTATCGTGAACCAACACCATGCCGGAAGTGAGCATGCCCCGACTCTTGCATTGCACCACTTCAATGATGACAATGCACTTCACGATGCTGTTTCAGGGTGGCTTCATTCCCAGGAGGGAGATTTCTTTGCAGAAGGGATTTCACACC
>JANHFO010010603.1:52311-62958 GCA_032468095.1 Pareas carinatus | reverse complement strand
ATAGATAGATAGATAGATAGATAGATAGATAGATAGATAGATAGATAGATAGATAGATAGATAGATAGATAGAGTTATATTTCATATTTCTTAACCACCCATCTCAGAGAGGCTCTGGGCAGTGATTTCCAGCTTTGGTCTTCATTCCTATCACAACGTGTATGGGGAAATGTCCCAATGGAGCCATCTGGCACCCATACAGTACCTGCCTCTGTTTTTCTACATTCTATGAAATGACATCATTGGAAAGTGCTCCTTTTTGATCCTCTCCTTCAGTATTGTCTCACGCCGAAGGCTCCAACTTGCAGGTCATATTCTCCCTATGGAGAGCAATCGAAACTAAGATGGCGGTGCAATCTATGAGTTCACACACACTGCAGTGAGCCCAGATGCCAGACGGCCAAGGAGACAACCTTGGAATACATGGCAAAGAACGTTCATAGAAGATTTAAAGACTTTAAACATCACATGGGAACATTCTGAAGAATTCACCCCAATCCGAAAATACAGGAGATCATTTGCTATCCGATATGCCAGGGGGGTCCCGGCCTCGGGGCTTCAGCCCACAATCGGGCCGTGGCCCATTCAGAACTAAGCCGCGGAAGCGGTGAGTGGGCGTGTATGTACACTCACCCACCACCCACTCAGAACCATCCCCTCTCCCCCCTCCCCACTGCCAGACCGCAAAGCTGGAAAGGTTAGAGACCACTGCAATATGCCACATAAACTGTTTTACCAAAAATAAGCATGATTTTTCAGGATGCTCCTAATAGAAGCCCTACCCCCAAAATAAGCCCCAGTTAAGATCATCAGCCAGACGGACGCACCGAGTACCGTATTTCCCTTAAAATAACTGGAAAATAAGCCCTAATCCCTCTTTTGGAGCAAAAATGAATATAAGACCCGGTTTTATTTTTGGGGCTACATGGTAGCATGGGAGGATCTAATGCTAAATGTCCATCCGTGCTGTTGGTTGTTAAGAGATTCGCATTATCTCGGACCTCCGTGCTTTCCGTCGTGCTTTAAAAACCTACCTCTTTGTACAGGCTGGTTTGGCCCAATCACGCCTTCCCCCACTTTTAATACGATAGAAGCCGCAAAATTAGGAAATTTGCTGGGACCACATCCTGGGATGTGGCACTACAGCGCCAGAGCCAACAAGGGAAGGGATCTCTCAGACATACTGTACACAAGTAGCAAAAGTCGAATTTGGCAAACTGTCTCTGCTCCACTGACTGAGGAGCATGCTCTCAGTTTCACACTCCACAGGAGATCCCAAAAATAAAGCTTCGCTTACAAATGAAGGAAGGAGGCGGCAAAAGAAACAGAAAAGGTTTCCACCATAATTGATATGGGTTCACGCAGTGCGCTGAGCCATGATTTGTTCTACTGTGTCTTATCAAATAAATTACAACAGGGCAGCTTTACCCAAAATAAACAATGAGAGGTTGTGTCAAAGGATGGAACTGGAGAGCTGTAGCCACAGAGTTCACACATATTTCCTTGGTCTCTATATTTATTTTCACCTGCTCTATTTTCACGAATATAGCTAGAATTTCATGGAGCAAGAGCTAAATTTTCCCTCAACAAGGAAATTGCAGGGAAAAACTAATTCACTTGAATGAAGTTTCAAGTTACCAATAATCAATATTGGTTGATAATAACCAATAGATTGGTTTTAAGTAGGCAAACCAATTAGCACCATAATGAGAACTAGGAACTTTTTTTTATTCAAATTAGTATGCTGTTCATTTATGGAAAGCAACCTGATTATTGATTTAAGACATTTATACTGATGCAAGTTTTTTTTTAATATTATTTTGCAAAATTATTGCCTTTCACAGTGATGGCTATCTTTTTTTATTCAACTTTGTACTGTTCTCTTATAAAGTTGCCTTGCATAGTTTATGGTCAGAGGGAAAATAGTAGAAGCTTTAATTCCAGTTATTTATGAGTTCTTCTTGGAACGACCATCCCCTCTCCAAAGCAAAACAGAAGCAACCCCAAATTAAGCAAAGTCTATAGCCACAAACTGGATACCACTAAATAGACAGAGGGGGTAAAGGAAGCATTTACATGTATATGCACTTACAGAAATTCAATAGCAAAAAAAGCCAAACCTAAGGTCTTAAATATCAGAAATAAAGAAACTAAGTAAACATTAACTGGAAAGCAGTTTAACAATCATAGGTCCATCATGTAGAAAACAGATTTAAAATCTCAAGTCTATAAAGACAAATTGAACACTGCATATCTTCCAGGGACTTCTAGAAACAATTGAATTATATGCTTAAGTGAGATAAAATCAGGAGCTTTCAGTCAGAGTTGAGCTAGCCCTAATTGTTCAGATAAAAGGTGAAAGAAATAGTTGTGGTTTGTTTCATCCAAGAGAACTGGTCATGCATACTAACATTTATTACTGTTGTGAAATTCAGTATAACATAAAGTTCTCTGTCTTTTAAGTGAAGAACATATTGCACAACTCTGCTCCCGGGTTTTCTTGCCCATTTTAAGAAAAAAATAATGACATAATGAGAAACTATAAAATGCAAAGCAAGAAATTATAGTTTAAATTCTAACTCTAGCCCAGGGTTGCAGGGCCATGCAGATAGTCCTCGATTTACTACCAGCAGATTAATGACAGTTTAAAATTGCAATGGGCCTCCACAAGCCTACTTATGACATGGATTCAAAGTTAAGACAGCTGTTGCTCATCCACCAGTCACGTGACTGCAATTTGGGAGCTCGGCAACCAGGCTATATCGACGGCCTATTTATTTATTTATTTATTTGTATACCCCCTCTTTATTATTTTGACACACAGCTCCAGGCCGCAAACATATAAAAACACCTTCTTCCTCTTATATTCCTAACAACAGCCCTGTGAGGTAGCTTGGGCTGAGAGTGTGTGACTGGGCCAGTTACCCAGTTGGCTTTCATGTCTAAGTTGGAACTAGAACTCACAGTCTCCCTCTTTCTAATCTGGTGCCTTAACCACTAGACCAAACTGACTCTTTATTAGACCATTTGCATCATCTTGTAGTCATGTGACTCCAATTTACAACTTTTGGGGGGGGGGCAGAAATTGCCTTTTTACTTCCTGTTTCTGGCAAAATACAGCCATTATGGATAATGGATAATAACTTAAACAATTTCAGCAGTTACTTAACAATTGTGGCATTTGCTATACGGCCGCAACAAGGTTCATAAAATCAGGTTGGTCGCAAGCGACTTGCTTAACAACCAGCATGGCTTATAACCATAATTCTGAGCTCAATAATGGTAAATCGAGGACTACCTGTAGTCTATAGTCTGATTCTTTTTCCAGTTTGGGGTTTCTAATTGGACTTTCAAATATGATTTCATTGCTCTGAAAGAAGAAAGGGGAGTTTGAAAATCCCGGAACATTTGAAGGAAGAAAAAAAGGAGCACAGAGCAGATCATTGAAGGAGATATAATACAAAAGTAACCCTTGCTCTAATAAATCCTGCTTTATGTGACAGAACCTGCCACAGCTGACCCATTCCCCCTTGCCTAATATATATATTAAGGAAACACACCATTGTGTGTTTCCAGGAAGCAGAATAAGTCCCTAACAGCAGTTCAACCCCACACGGCCACCGCCATTTCTTCTCAGCTGCTTACTGCATCACATTTCTCTGGTATTGGACCGTTATCCAAACCATACAAGGCAACCATTAAAAAGGCTCACAAAACCACACTTCTGCAGTATTGGTGGATAGGAATAATATAGAAGAACCATGCCCTGGATTGTAAACACTATCTAAATCCACAGAGAGACTGAAATTCAAAGGCCTGTTTGAAGCATGTGCTTCAATGTGACATGAATGGCTGCATTCACCCATTATGGTGAGCTCGGCTGTGGTTTGTTTGGTTTTACCTCTGCATTTTGCACAAACTCAATCCCGGGGGTTATGGCTTACTACATTGCCTGAACCAAGCCAAAAGTGATTGGTTCAACAGCAATGAACACATCGACATAAATCTGGTATTTAAAGACTTTGCTACCAATAAACAAACTGTGGTTTAACAAAATGGGTAAACCCCTTATGTCCATATGATGAAACCAGCAAAGACCGAGCAAAATGAACCTCCGTGTCCCTCACCTTTTTCAGCATGGAGATAAGATAGTTAACCTAACTGACTTGGAGTCACAAACATGTGAATGTGTAAATTGGCCCAAGGATGAATCTTATCGAATGCGTATTGGTGAAATCACTACGATACTCATTGCGTTTTCTTTGAATTCCGATAAGGGATGAGTCACACACACAAGAAAATAGAAACTGCAGATGGTTAGATTATCTGAGTTTTAATGAGAAGATGCCTGGGGGGAAAAATCCCTCTGTATTATCTTTTCCATCCAGAAAACTGAGCAGTGACATATATATATAAGGGGATGGTGTAAAAGAAAAGGAAGATCAGAGAAATGACTCACCATCTGTTACTCTCCCTGAAACCAAAAATCACATTCTATAGCAGCACAAGCCTGCAGAGCTCAAGATTTCTCAAGGTGAGAAGATATATAGTAGTAATGCAACTTCCTTCCCTGATTTATCAAATATCCTGTGCTCAAATCTGGTCTTCCGCAGCATTTTTATGCACTAGCTATCTAAGCAGAAGAATAGCACGGAGGAGATGCATTGCTATGCATGTAAATATGTACATGTCCACCTCCCTTCCCTGCCCCATCTTTTTACATCCCTTGGTCTCATTTTCTGGACTGAACACCAGATAGTCTTTGAGATGTTGGGTTTTGATTTAGGAGTCCTTTTTTCTCCATTTATCCCACACTCTTTCTGTAAAAGCAGCTTAAAGGGCAGGGTTTTAATAAGTTTGAGGGAATTCTGCATGTATGGTTGCTGGGTCTGTCAACAGACCTGTACGTTCAAAAATCTGTTTGCACAATCTGGAATAAATTCAAAAGTTCCTTCACAAATATCACTTAGGGGGGGGAAATGGGATGACTGCTCCTTGAAGTACAGAAATGTTATTTGAGCATTTTCACCATTATTATGAGAAGTTCATAATGGTGCACAGGTACTATATACAGACACAATTCTGGCAAATTGACAACCAGAAAGTCATTAGTTTAAAAACCAGGAGACAGGGAGTTTTAGTTCCATCTCAGGCATGAAAGCCTGCAGTGGGACTTTAGGCCAATCACCAGAAAAGTGTACATTCTAATCCCGCTTTAGGCATGAAAACTAGCTGGGTAACTAGGGCCAATCACTGTCTCTTAGCCCTACCACTTCACAGGGTTGTTGTAGTGGGGAAAATAGGAGCCAGAAGTAATATTAGGTATGTTTCTCGCCTTCAGTTATTTATACAAACAATAACAGTGGGATATAAATAAACAATGAACTGTTGAAGGATGTGGAGGAAGCATATGGGGAAAAGATATATACAATATAATAAAGTCTTTGCATCACAACAGTTTGCTTTTCTGTCACTTGAAATCCATCTCTGTTTGCCAGAAGATGGTGTTTTTATAGGACTGCCTGACAAATGAGCAAAGATAACAATCAAATGCTCAGAATACCAAGAACTTAAAGCTAAGCTGATATAACAACCTTTTATTTTATGGAATTAAGCAGCAAAAAAAAGAAGTGTAAGAATATTTCTAAAGCAGATTGTTATTTTATGCAAAGTATTGTCATATATTTCATCTAGAAAATATGGGGGGAAGTGTCATGGAAGAACCCTTGCAAATTTTTGCTTATCAATTAAAAGTAATCTATTTGCTGTGTATTCTTAAAAAATATGAGATATATGGTTTCATCACTATCCTGATGACATGTTCACCAACCTTTCACACAAATGTCTTGCAGAGAATTATGCACTCGGGTTCAGCCTATACCCAAGGGTTAAGACAGGGTGGATTTACCTTATAACATTATCTACAGATTTGTTCCCTAACTTAATCAACAAATTTCCTCACCTTAGGCATGAAAAACCGACTGGGTGACTTTGGGTCAGTCAGAATTTTTCAGTTCAACCCACCTGACAGGACTGTTGTTGTTGTTGTTGTTGTTGTGAGGAAAATAGGAGGAAAGGTATGTTTGCAGCCTTGAGTAATTTATAAACAATAATAAAGGCGGGATAAAAATCAAATAAATATTTTTTAAAAAAATACACTTATTGAAAAAAAATGTATTTGTGAAGACACCTAATGATAAATAGAAGATCAATGTCACTGTACCTTGGAAAACTGGATAAATGTTTCTTTAAAAACTGAAAAGAAGAGTCTTCAAGAAAAATCAGGGAAAGGATAAACACAACCACATAAAGGAACGAATGAACTGTGTGCAACATTCTCTTCCCTTCTGAAGATAATTTTCAAGGTATGTCAATTTCAACAAATCAAATATGCAGATCAATGGAGGATTATAAACCAGCTGTTGCCTTCAGAACTGAGCATGAAACACTAATGTATGCCTCTAACACAACTCTTTTATTACAGTGCTGAAGATGTTCGATGCAAGCTTAAAAGTCACACAGAAGTCTTCCAACTCAGTTGTTAGCAAGCCCAAGAGGAGAAACAAAAGCGATGCCTGCTTAGCTGTCTCTACTGACCTTTAGTTTCAATACTGCGGAAGACAACACATATTGCTTCAGCCCTATAAATCATGTGAAATACTGAGAAAAACCAAGATTTGGATGCTGAAAGATGGAGGCATCAAATCTCAGAAATGGGAGGGGGGCAGAGAGGAAATTAATTTCTTGTGTCTTTGTCTTTTATCCTACAAAAATGGAAGCTGGCTTCAACGACTTCAAAAGCAGGAGTCCATAGACCATCCTGGACAAGAAAAGATTGGGCAACCATTTCTTCTGGATAGTACATTATAAAGATCACTGACAAGGGCAGGGGATTGGACTAGAACAGTGTTTCTCAACCTTGGCAGATGTGTGGATTTCAACTCTCAGAATTCTCCAGCGTCCTTGGCTGCCTGTGGAATTCTGGGAGTTGAAGTTCACACGTCTTAAAGTTGCCAAGGTTGAGAAACACTGGGTCCCGAGAAGGCCTGCAAGGTGCCTTCTAGCCGTATGACTCTATGATTCACTATCTGGAGGAAATATTCTACATACTCTCAAAGACACTTTTCATTTGACATTTTCCAGGCCGTTCTGAAAGTGAAAAAAACGAGGACAATTTAACCCTACAAGTTTGAGCAAACATCCTAATGACACTCAAATCCATCTTATACAAGGGGCATAAAACAAGTAAGGTTTTCCACATATATCCCAGTTTTTAACTGTACAATTTCTATAGTATTTGCATTTTTTTAAAAGGTGCCGATTCCTCTAATTTCCATAACCCAGCAATTAATCACTTTAGAAACCCATTTGAGCTTGCCCTAAACATTTCAGTGCCTGAGGCTGAAAACATTGCACCCTACACAGTTTTAACATGCGGCAGAGTCAATTAAAAAACAATGAGGGATATTCAATATCTAGTGTTTTAACCGTGCCTCACTGTGCAAGAGGCATTTCAGAGAGAAAAAAGTGTTGACTTACTTGTCATACTCAATATTATCTTTGTCACATCGCTTGTCCTTATGCTTCTCCCAGTCTTTCCCATGTTTACATGTGGTCAGAGAAATAATGTCTTTACCATTATGGATGTGGCGGAGAGCATTCCTGGTATCGGAACCAATGCCGGTCAGGTACCTCTTCCCTTTAAAAACCAAGAGATACTTTTTCTTGGGTGGGAGAGCCGTCTCATGTAACCAGCCTCTTTTCCCACCTTTCTGAGGATGGTCCTTCGAAAATAAAGGGATGGAGATATCAAAACCAGGCCGAAAGTTCTCAACATAAAAACTGGCTTTCGCCAGGATAGCCTGCCCAATGTCAAAGCCCAAGTCTTCGGTGTAATTAGGCCACGTGCCAGAATACAGGTTAAATATGAGGTGGTTTTGTCCGTCATTCCAAAGCTGGAAACCTTGGATTTTCTCATTGATGTTATGGATATATTGTACGGAGAGATGGTCCCTATCCAATGTATCAATGTTTAGAACAAACAGGCAGGCTTCCTCAGGATTGGAGGTATAATAACGCGACTCTTCAATGGAGCTGATGATTTTGAGGTAACTTTCGGATACAGGATCCCTTCCTTCCAAGGGGTAAACAAAGACTTTGAACCTGTGTTCCCTACATTTGGAAAAATCGAAGCAAGTCTCCATTCGGCACCTGCTGTTCTTGTAAACACTCAACCTCAACTGCTGGCGGCTTTTAGGAGATTCATCACTATGGCCCTTTTCATTGCTCTGGAGCTCCTCAGAATCTGCAAAGTTCTTGAGAAGAATCTCATCAGCCCAACGAGGCCAGGTCTTTAAGACTTCAGTTTTTTTGCTGGAGAACAAGGCAAAGTGTCTTATTTGGTCTCCTCCAAACAAAACAAGCAGAAGCCAGGTGGCCAAGAGAGTCACAAACAGGTATTTTTTCCTGGCCTGCATGGGTTCATGCAGAACCCACCAAATCCTTATTTAGAAAGGAAATCAACTGGATCAATACAGCAATCCAGAAAGTGAATTATTCAGGCACAAGGGGAAATTGAAGTCACCAGAGAGAAACAAAGCTCAGAGCTGGAGCCTAGAATGCTGCATGCAGCAATTTCTAAGGATCCAATTTCTCTCCCCATTTTAAGCCCTAGCTTTGAAATTCACAACTCCACAGTTTTTTCTCTCTCGTTAAGAGTAGTTTTGATGACTTCTTCAGTTCCAACAATTTGGTGTGGTTCTGAACCACCCCAGCCTTTATTATCTATAATCTTTACTCCATATTTATTTCAGGCTGGGTAAACAGACTGAGTTTGATTACTATTTTTTTCTCTTTACCACTTCCTGGAGCTTTTCTTTTTCAATCTTCAGCGACTGCCCTATCTTTCTTCCCCTGAGGATTTTAAAAAAAAACCTATGTCATTTTATCAACTCACCCTTCCAGTTTGTGAATGTATTGAGTTCTTCTTTTGTTCCGCTATCTGATTTGGCCTGGCACAGTTCTTTTCCCTTATCACACCCCTTGAGGGGGGGGGCGATAAGCAGACAATCCAACAGGTAGCAGATAAAAAGTCTCATGGGATACTCGATCCTTAAAAGAAAATCTACCTTCCACTCAAGCTGGGTTTGAATAGATTTTTTTTATTTTTGCTTTAGAGGAACCAGGTGACCCTGTCTTCTGCTCTTGGAGACAAAGGCAAAGCGACGCTTGCGGTCCCAAATCTCTACGGTTCTTGGCGCTGCCTGCTTCTCCATGAAGACCTCTCTCTGCTCCCAAAGAAATCAGCTCAAACCTTCATCCACCAACAATCTTCAAGCCAAGTTTTTTATCTTTCCTTCGTGCGGTTTCCCTTCGTTTTATTAACAGAACTATTCTTTGACGACGCGACTTGCCACAAGTTTAACTCTCAACCTCCACAGAAGCCTTCCAACCACCGCCGGGCTGAGCTTTTTTCACCACATTCGCTTTTTTATTTTTATTTTTTTTGCTGGCACCCACTTAAGTCGCTCAACGCTTCCTGGAAGTCGCCAACCTTTCTCTCCAACCCAGGTTATTTCTGTCCGGGTGCAGGTTTTTAAATATTCTCCCCCCAGCACCAATCCACCTATCACTTTTTTTTCTCCCTTTGGAGAAGAAAACGGGCGCTTTCTGCGCTTGTCCTGGATCACCCGATTCTTCCGAGGCGCAGAGACCCCATTTATCCCGAGAGGGGATTCAATCCGGCGGGAATCCCAGGGCAGCGCCCCGAAGCTTCCGTCCGCCCTGCCTTCTCAGTCCAGTCGGCTCCGCGTCGCCCGCGCTTCCTTGCCACGATCCAAACCACCCGGCAAGCCCCGACCGGCCGCCTTCTCCGCCGTGCCGGGTCTCCCCCGCCGGGGCCGTCAATCGCGGCGCTGCCCGTCGCCGGCGCTCCAACCCCGGCTCTCCATCGCGGGTTTCCCTCCTCCTCCTCGCCCGCCTTCGCTGCTCAATGCGCGGCGTTCCTCTCGCACCTTCACAACATTCCGCCCGGCCCCGCCCCCTCTCTTCTGATTCGTCCTCGGCCCCCTCCAAGGGCGTGGCTGCTCCCGTCTGACTTCCCTAGCCGAGGTCTCGAGGAGGGGAGGGAAGGTCGCTCATTGGCTCTTCCCGCCGCGCCCGTCCGGGATGCGGGTCCACGTGCGGGGAGGAGGGAATTGGGGAGAAGCTTTCGGTGCGTTTGCCGGGGAAGTCTCGCTCTCCGGGGGTCTGGAGGGATTCGCGTCTCGAACTCGGGAGGACCGCTGAGAGGGGGGGCTGGATGGCTTTGGACCCGGGCGCGAGCCTTCCGGATGGAATGAGTTGCTAACCTTAGTTGGGGATTTGGGGCAGCCACGGTTGTCCGTCAAACAGAATTCTCTTAATTGTGTGGCAATTAGCTTGTTGCTTACATCTTACAATATAAAATAGTTGTTCATATAGTACACCTATTTCGACTTGTAGATTATTAGTATCCTAGAACTGTTCCAAACCTACCACAAAAATGTTCCTTATCACAAAAATGTATCAAATGGCATGAGGAAAGTGTTTCGCCACATGATGATTGTACTGTATAATGTGATGACATGATAAATGTGCTTTATGATTGTGATTGTATTCATCATTAAG
>JANHFO010010603.1:0-16142 GCA_032468095.1 Pareas carinatus | reverse complement strand
AAAGATAAAGGACAATCGGTATACTTTAGAACATGGAATAATTTTTATATATGGTTAGACAAAAAATGGAAGGAATAGATTTGAAAATGTATTAGCAAGGTTAATTGATATTAGAGTAAATGTTAAAATATACTAAAACGTTAGATAGATATAGAAAATGTATAGAAAGATGTTTACATTTTTACTCAGATGCTAGAAGTTGACCCAAGCTGAAGCACGAGGAAGAAAAACAAGAAGAAGGGGGGAGGAGGAGGAGAAGAAGCAGAAGAAGAAGAAGAGAGGGGAAGCTTTCTGTATTCATGTATTATTATGATGTTTTGTATGTTTATATTTAGCTTTATACGGATTTTCTTTTGTCTTTTTCTCACTGTCTTTTTTGAAAAAAAATTAAAAGTTTTTTTTAAAAAAATACCATGTTTCCCTGAAAATAAGACCGGGTCTTATGTTAATTTTTGCTCCAAAAGACGCATTAGGTCTTATTTTCGGGAAAATACGGTACTAAATGCGTCTGTCTGGCTGATGATCTTAACTGGGGGCTTATTTTTGGGATAGGACTTATATTACGAGCATCGTGAAAAATCATGTTAGGGCTTATTTTCCAGTTAGGTCTTATTTGATACTTCAGCCATCAAATGAGAAGAGAGGACTCAACTGATGGTGGGAAAGATTGAAGGCAAAAGGTGAAGGGGATGGCAGAAGATGAGATGATTAGATAGTGTCATCGAAGCAGCAATACACATGAGTTTGGGCAGACTCTCTAGGAGAGACTGGAGGACAGGGCGGCTTGGCATGTTTTGGTGCACAGGGTTGTGAGGAGTTGGACACGACTAAACAACGGAGCAATAACAACGATTATCCTAAAAAATGCATTGGAAATACATTCCTTGCTTGAATCATTGTGAAAGGGAAATATAGAAGAAGTGATGTCAGAAACAGTATGATCCGAGTTGGAGAAGGTAGGCATCCCTATTCAGAATAATGGAGCAGCTCATGCATGGGGATCCTGTGGGGTTTTGTGCAAATAGGCATATTGCCTCAAATTAAAGATTTCTATTGCTTGTCAACACTATGGAAGCCTATAGGACAGACTATCTGTAGCTCAGGGCTCTCTGACATTGTAGTTCCCTCCTCCCAGACATTTCATTATTACTGCGCTGATGTTACCCAGCTGAGTAATGAAACATCTGCAAGCCAACAACCAAGTTCAGAAAGCACCAAGCACCCCACAATATGAGAGCCATTTTCCTCCTCTGGGTTTTTTTGGGGTGTGTGTGTGGACTTCCTCCATCTAGTTTACCACTTTAATATGTCCCCTCCTTTCCCCCCCCTTCTGTTCAATCATGTCTTATTAGTATTATTATTATTAGTAAATGAATAAATAATAATAATAATAATAATAATTATGTCTGACTGTTGGAAAAGTCCTTGATGTTTTCTTGGCCAGCTTGTCAGAAATGCCCTCACCTCCTCCTTAGAACTGAGAGAAAGTGACTGGCACAAGATCACCCAGCTTGCTCTGTGCTCAAGGCAGGAGTAGAATTCACGGTCACCCAGTTTCTCACCTGATGCCTTATTATTAACACTAAACGCCAAACTGGGGTCTCTACAGGCTGCTTACTCAAGTACTAACCAGCCTGACTCAGCTTGGCTTGACTTTTGTGAAGGAGCAGCCAAACCCAGGCAGACAGCTGCCATCTGGAATCAGAAAACCCATTTGGCTCGGGAGCTGAAACAAATGTAAAACCAGTCCCTTAAAACGGAGAACCTTTGAAAGGGAGACGTTACCAGATGGTTTTGTGTGTGTGTGTGTTTTCCCCTCGCCGGTGCTGAAGGATGACACTCTTGTCGAATGGTTTGGTCGCTCATTTCAGCCAGGAAGGCAAAGGCAGCATCAGGTCTGCTTCTTAAAATAGCACTGGCAAAGCTTTTTGGGCTCATTTGTGAAGAAGAAGGAAGGGAAAACGAAATCTCTTGTCATCTTGCTAAAGAGTCAGACTCCCTTGTCTGAAAATCCCCTGTAGAGTGTTGTTTCATCTGCAGACAATGGGTGGTTGTGTGAAGGTGAGAAAAACGCACTGCTTTCTCTTTCTGGTTTCCTTTAAGCTCTGCCAAATCAAGGCCAGTGTTCTGCCTAATCTCTCCGTAGTTCCCAAAGAACTCTACTGCTAGCATGGCGAAGGGGCTGTGTGTTACTGCTATGGTGTTTTCCTTTGTTTCATAAAGCACCAAAAATGGACACAAGGCAGTATCCCTCCAGAATCAGAATTTATTTTGCCAAGTGTGTCTGGACACACACACAGAATGCGTCTCCGGTGGGTGTACATGCTCTATACCTACATACATATAATAAGCAAGCTGCGATTACAATCATAAAGAACATTCATCTTGTCAGGTACATATAAGCATAAGATACATTCATAGCCATAAAGTACTTAATCTTGATCATGAATACTGGCACAATCGTAAGTACATTCATCGTGGAGAGCAATTCTCCATTGCTCTCCAGGGCAAATGCTTGGAAGCTAGACTGCCTTCAAACCTGGGCGTTTCATCCTGAGACTAGGGAAAAGTTGGGAATTTTCAGATGGTTACGTCCTTTTTCAAGCCACTAGATTTCACAGTATTTTTTTGAAACTCTGCATTGCCTACTGTGTGTTCTTTCATTGCGTAGATTTTCTCAGCAGATGTTGAAATGACCTTTTTTAATTGCTTAATCTGGGAGATGTCCTGTTTTTGGGCCTAGAGACCATTGGATCCTATCCTTCCCAGTGATTCACCTTTATCCATGATATTCTTTTCCTCCTAGGGGTACCGTCCACCAGAGTCACACGGATTTCACCGTCCTTGCCGGGAACCTTGTTAACCGGGTCTACAAGACAAGGGGCACCATTGATCCCTATGAAGGCCTGAATATCACCAGCCAGGCTGCTCTCGCTTTCTTACAAAAGCATCTCCGTAAGTCAATATTGGGAAAGTTGTTTCTTCCTCTAAAAGAGACACCATCCCATAAAGAACAAGACACCCACAGACAAAAGGCATGGGGGAGGGTGGAGAGCGTTCATAGTGGGGACTGAGAAGATCCAATTTCAGAATAATAGAATAATAGAGTCAAAAGCAACCTTGGAGATCTTCTAGTAGTTCAACCTCCTGCTCAACAGGAGGCCCTATACCACTATTCCAGGCAAATGGCTGTCCAATCTTCTTAAACACCTCCGATGATGGAACACCCACAACCTCTGGAGACAAGCTCTTCAAGTGGTTAAATTGTTCTAGCTGTCAGGAAATTTCTCCTTAGTTCTAGGTTGATTCTCTTCCTGATTAGTTTCCATCTATTGCCTTGTCCTGCCTTCAGGTGCTTTGGAAGATAGGCTGACCCCCTCTTGTTTGTGGTAGACTCTCAAATATTGGAACAACTAGTCCTTCTTTTCACTAGGCTAAACATACCCAATTCCTGCAACCGTTCTTTGTATGCTTTAGCCTCCAGGCCCCTAATCATGTTTGTGGCTCATCCCTGCACTTTTTCCACAGTCTCAACATCTTTTTTATATCGTGGCGACCAAAACTGGATGCAGAATTCCAAGGGTGGTCTCACCAAGGCCTTATAAAGTGATCTTAACCCTTCACCCGATCTTGATTCTATCCCTCTGTTAGTGCAGCCTAGGCCTGAGTTGGCTTCTTTGGCAGCTGCCGCGCACGGCTGGCTCCTATTGAAGGGATTGTCCACTGGCACTCCTAGATCCCTCTCACAGTTACTACTATGGAGCCAGGTGCCACCATTTCACCAGTTTGCCTTCTCCTATGTGAGTGTGCTTCCTCTGCATGGTACAACAACTCTTTTACGAAAAGGGCAAAGCCTTCCATGCTGTTTCCAGAAAGTATCCCAAGATGTTCTCGAAATTCCAAATAGACCACAAGATGGAAAAGTCACTCTGTTGTATTTCACTGCATAATGCACTTGAAAACTCAGAAGTGGTGAGGGTGACAACACAAATCTTTAGAACGTAGCACCATAGCCACTAGATGCAATAACTCTTTGATTTCTCCATCTAGAGCTCAAAGAAGATTTTGACCAGTGGGATAATCTTCTAGAAGGCATAGGCAACTCAGTGGTCCCGGATAGCCCCTTGGCAAAGCCTAGCCTCTAGGCAAGACATATCTCTCCCCAAATTGTTTTGGGGCATCTTCTGGATTTGGTTTTTTTTTTCTCCTCCCTTTGAAAGCAACCTTGATATAAAATTGCTCTCCAGATGTTGGACATTCTGCAGAATTGCTCTTCATGATGATGGACATGTTTGCTGAGATCTCCTGCTATGAAGGCTTCATTTCTTTAGGAAGCATCTGCTGCCTAGAAACATTTTGCGTCCCCTTAAATGATGTGCCTTTCCTTCTACCAGGACTTCAGCAAGACCTTAAGAAAAGGATGAATATAATTGTGAATGAAGAAATCGAGAGAAGTTGGAGTGGGTGGGGGAATCTGCTTGCACTTTCAAGTACAATATAACAGGAAAACCACATACTCATTGCCTGGAATCTACTGTCTACTTATCTTGATAGCGTCCTTTTCCAACTTGTGTTCCAAGAACCAGCAAAGGAAGGCCTACCATGGTTTAAAGCTGTTAATTACAGCTAAGAAGCTGGATTGAAAAGATCCTTCCTTTTCAACTAACCTTGACAGGGTAAGGAAGAAGAAATATATCCACTCCAATGATGCTGGGGCAGAAAATCTATCATGAAGCCAGAGCTTAATCATCTGGAGGTCTGAGTGTCAAAGCTTTCACCTTCTGTTAAATGTAAGCTTTCTGGTAGACTGAGTTTGCGATGGCAGGCATTTTGTGAATCAGAAACCTTTATGATAGTGCCGGGAACAGAGAGGGCCCTGCTGCCAATGACCTTTGTGCCAGTGCTTTTCAAGGCAAAGTCCCTGGGGTAAATTTGTAACTGAACTGAAAACATCTCACATCGTTTATAATCCTTCTGAGCCTACTGGAAAATGCTTTGTGTGTTCCCTTATCACTGGAGCGCAAGCACAGCGCCTTGTTGCAGTTTTTTAAAGCAGCCGTATCTTTTCCTGAGATCATGCAGCTGCCCTGCACGGCTGCTGTACGATCCTAGCAAAAGACATCAGAATCAGAAATTTATTTTCATCATGTGTGTCAGAACACACAAGAAAATTGTCTTATGCGATAGTGCTCAAAACCTACATACATACACAACAAGAATACAATCAAGATACATTCATAGACAATTTGAATATGTAAGCATAATCACAATCATTTGTGTATATAGGCATATATAGGCATAATCAATTGTGGATATAAGCATAAGATACATTCATAGTCTTAAATTCATATCATTGAGTTTACTAGAGGTAATCCTCACCTTACAAGTGCAATTGGGACCAGAATTTCTGTTGCTAAACGAAGCGGCAACTGAGTCACACTCAATCTTGCAACCTTTTGTTGCCATGGTTGCTAAGAGAATCATACAGCCATTAAGCAAATCCAGTTTCCTCCATTGCTCGACAGAAGCCATCTGAGAAGGTTGCAAATGATCACTGCAACTCTCGGAAATGCATACTGGTTGCCAAGCAACCCAAATTTTGATCATGTGACGATGGGGATGCTGCAACAGTCATAAGGTTGAGGACTGGTCACGAATCACTTTCTTCGGTGCTGTTGTAAGTTCAAACAGATGCTAAACAAATGGTTGTAAATCAAGGACTACCCATACTTGGTAAATCCTCAGCCCCTTCGATATTATCTACATTTACAACTGCACTTCCGTTTTTTAACACCTGAGATGATTCCCACTTTATTCATATCATGCCCACCCAAGCAGGCTGCTGTCAAGCTTTTTTTTAAAATGTAAGATTTCAGTGCTGCTGTGCAGTTGATTCCAAAATATTAAAGTGGAAGAAACAAAATTCCAAAGGATTGTTCACCTAGGGCAGTGGTGGCGAAGCTGTGGCACGCAGTGGGCACACAGGCCCCACTCTGTCGGCACGCGAGCCAAGTGACACAGCATCGGCCCAGAGCTGAGCATCAGGGAACAGCACACATAGGAGAGGCCAGGCACATGCTCGAAAAGGAGTAGCAGTGCCAGGCGATGACATCATGAGCCGCGACTCATTAGCCCCAACTTCTCTGGGCACTCAGTCTCCGAAAGATTCGCCATCCCTGACCTAGGGCTGTCACTACCTATTCTAAGTTCACCGCCTCAGAAGAGCCCCCGGAGGTCTTAGACTGTATCCCAAACTATTCTTGGCAAGAAAGTTGGAATTCTAAGCATTAAGGGGAGAGAGGATTTCCTCCAGCAGTGGGACTCCATCAGGATCTGTTTGGGTGCAATCACAGTTGCTGTGACGGCTGCGGCATAGCAGCAGTAATTGTTGTGGGCCTCTGTGGGCAATCCTTGGGGATAAGAAAGGAGCAGGAAGGCAGAGTCTGCTCTGCTGTCGACGATCAAGGAGCTTATGTAAGCCTGGCTGGCCTCTGCTGAACAGACTTGAGTCTTTCCACAGCCAGCTCAGCCGCTGACAAACTCTAGAGCAGGGCTGTCCAACCTTGGCAACTTCTAAGACTAGTGGACTTCAACTCCCAGAGTTCCTCAATCAGCATGGGAGTTGAAATTTTAGAGTGACCAAGGTTGGAGACCCCACATCTAAAGGACCATTTGCATCCAGCCTGTGTAATTGGGCAGAGCGACCATGTTGCAGGTCATCGATTATGCAGTGTCTTCCGATGCAATCTAGGAAGCATGTCTTCTCCATCACAGCACTTGACTGTGGAACACCCCTACTTCAGCCATGTTCAAAAGACCTCTGAAAACCTGACACTGTCTCCAAGGTTTGGGTCTGAGGCAGTAGCAGCTTCCGTGCGTTTGATTGTCTTTTAATGTTTATTTTCCTTCCAGCATTGTGACTGAGGGATGGGTTTCACTTTTATTATATGATTGCTTTTACTGTACAGTTTCAGACTCATCCTAGAGTTGAACGGCCTTACACATTTCTAAAATAAATAAAAATGAAACTCTGTTCTCTGATTCAAAGGTCTTGGCTAAACTATCCCAGCTGTTTCAGCCATATTCTGTACCAGTGAAGGGAAACTTATGGCACGTGTGCCGCAGCAGACATCCAGCGCTCTCTCTGCTGGCACGCGAACCAAGCCGCCACAGCATAGCCCCAGAGGCATGTTCAGAAAGGAGAAGCGGCACCAGTCAATGATCTCACGGGGCCATGTGGATGCTCAGAAAGAGAGTAGTGGCACTGGGCGATGACATCATGAGCCATGACTCATTAGTTGCAACTCATCCAGGCCCTTGGCATCTAATACACACAACCTGCTCTATACCCACAACCTGGGACAAGGTAGTGTGCAGGCTATTCAGTCCTGACAAAATAAATCAAACTGGATCAAGTGGTTAATTTTGAGGCCACCAGTTCATCCATTCTGGTCTCAAACATTCCCCAGACTTAAGTTAAATACAGATTTCAAGTCAACCATAATTAACTGTGTTCACATACATGGCTAAGCATCAAGTGGCTGGCAAATGGAGTAACTGTCCTACACACATTAAGCCAAACTATATTGCAGCTTGACACAATGCTTGAATCTGGCATATTACTTTCCATTGCAGAAGGAATTAAAATTAGCAAAACTGTTCGCTGGGAAGGGTGTTCACTCTGAAAAACTGATTCTGCATGGGCCACCTTCCCCAGTTTGGGAGAGTTTCTGAATTCCATAGAAACTGTGCATAGATCCATTTCTGGAAGAAAAACAGTCTAAATTAATGAAGCTGAAGCTTTTGCCGATATTCTCCACTGAAGGGCATTTTACATGGACATCCTCTTCCATGCAAACCGTTTAGCTTTGGAGACAGTCTACTGAACATTCATGGTCTCACGCTGAACAAAAAGCCCAGCTTTGATTAGACTAAGGCTTGGCTTGTTTAACTATGGTTAACAGAGCGGAATAGCAGAGTTGGAAGAGGCCTTGTGGGTCATCTAGTCCAACCCCCTGTGACTGTCTGGTCGCTCTTCTTGAAAGCTTCCATTGATGAAGCACCGACAACTTCTGAAGGCAACTTCTGTTCCACTGGTTGATTGCTCTCACTGTCAGGAAATTTCTTCTTATTTCTAGGTTGAATCTCTCCTTGATCCATTTCCATCCCTTGTCCCTTGTCTGGCCTTCAGGTGCTATGAAAAATAGGTTGAGCCCCCTCCTCTTTGTGGCAGCCGCTCAAATATCGGACGACTGCTATCATGTCCCCCCTGGTCCTTCTCTTCACTAAACCAGCCATGCCCAGCTCTTGCAGCCATTCTTCATACTGTATGTTTCAGCCTCCAGCCCCCTAATCATATTTAATGGTTAATGGAATATATCATAATTTGCCAGGTAAATATAAGACCCTAACCTGTAAAACATCGCTGGATTCACACATCACACTACGCTGAAGCCAAACAAGCAACATTATGGCATAGCATGTTTTTTTTGAAAGAGGCTGTGGAACATTTTAACAGCCTGTTCTAGAACGTTGTGGACTATGACGGAGTGTATCCAATAGTTGTGTTGCATAACAAACAAGCAGCCGCCTAAATATTTGATAAGGTGGATGATTCTTCCTCAGACTGAGGCGTGCCTGCTGTGGGAGATGTTGCGTAAGAACCTTTATGGAGGATCTCCAGAACGGGGACGTTTGCGATTGGAGCACCGGATGCAGATCCCCAGCAAGAAGAACAGAAAGGTAAAATAGATCAAAGCCGTTTTGATTGAAAACAAGGTCTGGCAATGGAGCTTCTGAGCAAAAAAAGGTGGTCTAGTCATTTCCTTTTTTAGAGCCGCACCAGGGGAGGCCAAGCCCCGTTTCCAGCCTGCCTTGCCATTGCTGGGGATCTGTTCTGACAGCCGCACAATCGTCCAGAGACTGTTGCGTCTTGCCCCATCTATTCTCAGGGCGGTCACATGCTAGAGAAAGGCACGCTTCAAAGGAAACCGTTCGGTATCGTTACATAACAGGAAGAGGGAGGGAGGAAGGAAGGGGCAGCGAGGCATCAAAAGCAGATGACGTCGTCCCCCTGGAGGTGCCTTTGCAAGACTGAAGCTCCTTTAGTGCTTCTTAACTCTTGCTGTTCTGTGCGGTCGTTCCCAAGCAGGGTTTCAGGCCTTTTCCCCCCTCTTTTGGTCACTGGGAAAGGCTTTGCAGTTGGAGGAAAGCACCTGAACATCTGAAATAGACTCTTTCTTCGAGAGAAACGGCTGCTAGCAAAAGCGTTGTCCTGTCCTGAACATCTGCCTCCCTTCAGAGCCACCCTTCCTGGGTCTTTAAAAGCAGCAGCATCCTCCAGAGGGAAGAGGTGCCGATGTGTCCAGAGGCCCAGGGAATAAACCCCAACATCTGGAACAGGCCATTTCTTTCCGTTTGGAAGACTTACCTCTTCAAAAAATCCAACCTCCAAGGAATAGAGGAAACTTGGTGATGGTGTATCCAAAAACCTCCATTCCTTGACTACTGTTGAAGGGTTGGAACTCTTCTCCGTTTTGATTGATCTAGTTTGGATGGGGATAAAGGGAGGATATAGTTTTCAAAAGTTAGAATAGGCGGCTTGGGCCGAGGTTGAATGCACCTCTTTTTAAAATAATAATAATAATACAAACACATTGTGGTGTCCAAGGGTGCTCTTTTTTGACACCATAAGCTTGGGTTGCTCTGAATCTGGATGTTATGATCGGTGAAACATGGTTTATAGCAACGTATGTTGTGTGAACCCAGTTGACTTTGGTTTATAGGTAGTCCAACCCCCAGCTCAAGCCGGAGACCCTATACCATTTCAAACAAACAGTTGTCCAATCTCTTCTTAAAAACCTCCAGTGATAGAGCACCCACAGCTTCTGAAGGCAAGTCATTACACTGATTAATTGTCCTGTCAGGAAATTTCTCCTTAGTTCTAGGTTGGGAGCAGAATCTTCATTGCTAAGCATGGCAGTTCTTGAGCGCCTGATTTTATGACCTTTGATTTTCCCCATTGAGTTTGTTGAAAACCAGCTGGAAAGGTCCAAATGGCGTTCAAATTTTGACCACGTGATGGCTTATAATTGTGATATATGGCTTATAATTGATCGATGGCTTCGAACTATATCATATATATCAGTGTATGTTAATCTGTCGTGGTACAGCAATATTGGGTTTAAATAGCAGTAGCACTGATATTCATTGATTGCATTGGCTTACATGAAATCATTTAGGTGGAGTAGAATTTCTAAGCAGAGAAGAATGATAGAATCATAGAATCTTACTCCTGCTTCAAAGCTGGAAGATGAATTAGGAATGCTTAGTGCAGTATTCTAGGGCTACATGTATAATCTTTAGGTTTCGTTAATGGTACCATCTGTCATTTCACAAGTGGAGATGTCAGTATCTTCCACCCTTCTGCTTCTGCTCCTCAATTTTATTTTTTTGCTATTCTCTCTCTTATCTATCCATTCATCCATCCATCCATCTCCAACTGTTTTATTCTTTGCCTCTGCAATTCCTTTGTGGTCTCAAATGACAAAACTGCCCTGTGAGACTGTCAGATTACTCATACAAGGATGACCTACTAAAACTCAAGAGTATTTAGCAGACTGCCTTTTCGTTCTGTAGCCTCAAGCACAAAAGAAAAGAAAAGAAATGTATGCATATGGTTGGGGCATAGAATTTATGCAAGCAGCAGAGGTTAAGAAGGGGCAGGGTTTCAATCACTTCATTGTGGTGGCCATCTTCTGTTTTTGACCTCCCTCAGTAGGCAGTCGCGATGTGTATGATCAGGTTATTTTAGTTTTTGATTTGTATGTACGGCTAGTTTCTACTTATATTGATGTTTAGTTAAGATTTCTTAGTGTTGTCTAAAGACTACCGATATATCAAACTGTGTGTGTGTGTGTGTGTGTATGAGGCACCTGGCTTTTTTCTGAGTACAGAAGGAAGCAAACTGCTACGTTTTGCCTTTCGGTCCCAGACTAAGGGCTTTAGCAGACCTGTCGCTAGGCGACACATTTTTTTTATAGACAGCAAGAAGTTTTACAAGCTGACAAAGAAAGAGGGTCTTGGATGGCCATATTATTAGTATTTGATAGTTCCTTAACAATAGGAAAATATGAGAAATTAAACATATGCATTAGTTTATGGTACTCCAAATATGAGAAATAGGCCTATCGTTGGGAGTCCCTACTATAAAATGCTTTTGGAAAAAGAGAAATAAAATCTTCAGATTGTTGAATAAGGGGTATTGTTCCAGGCTTGTATTGTTTATTTTTTTTATGAGTAGCAGTAGTCCTAAAACACGCACTGTGTTATATAATCCACCTATATTTAACTTACCGCTTTTGGAATGAGACAAAGGAAGCAGACTAAACAACTAATTAAAATCATCATCGCAAAGAATAAAATTGTTAGGTATAACGATTAATTTCAGCCCCATTAAGGTGGATTCTGATTGAATGAAAATTCAATTCTTAGCAGAAGAATTGAACAGTAGAACCAATTAGCTGCATACAGAATAGGTTCCCTTTACTGGATGGATCCACATGAAAACTAGACGGCTCTCGACGGCTTTCATTTGGATTCCTGCATCTAACAAAAGGATAGACCCAGTAACCAAAATGATCCCTTCCAATCCTGTGATTTTAATTCCAGTGGGTTTTCTTAGCACCAATTTAGCTCAGTGATAGTGTCCTTGTGAAGCACAGAATAAGAAATTCCGGAATGAGGCAGCATCCTTTGAAAATAAGGGACATAGCAAATTTTGACCAGATCCAACAGCTGCTCCAATTTATTCCTGCAAATGCAAGGGGGAGGTGTTCTCCCCCTTCGACGTAAGGAATCTTCTTGAGGGCTATGAATTTCAGAAAGGACAGAAGAACGCTTTATGTGTCTACCCCAAAGCAGATGTCCAGTGAGGGTGTTAAATAGCTTTGCAATCAAAGACCTGCCCCTTTTTTATTGTTACTTGTGGGAGCCACATTTTTTTAAAAAGGTGGAGGGTTGTCCACAGCTGCCATCTTGACTTTCTCGACCCCCTGCGTATGCACCTGCTGAGAAGTAAGTGCTTTTATAATTCAACAAAGTTTGCTCCTAATTAAATACGCCTAGGTTTAGTTTATAATGAAATGTGCATGTTGATATCTTCACTTGAAAAAGGGAGTTAAGTTGGGATCCTGCTGAAGTCTATGAAGTTAAAGTAGCTTTGGGGAGGGAGGTGTTCTTTAAAGATACGAAAAGGCTTTCAATGTCGTCGTTTCTCTGCTAATTGATATCGTAAACAGAACTGTGACATGAATTCCAGAGAGGGCAGCTGGCTGCATTCTCTACGGTCTTCAGACACGACCAACCATCCCCACTAATAGCTGGAGTCAGACCATTAAAAGAGAGATCAGAAATAATTTATACAATTGCCATTTGAATGATTAAAATCAAGCAAGTTCCATCTTCCCAGTCTAGAAAGGGGTTTCTTTTGTCATACACTGGAGACTATACAGCACACACCATTAGTTTGATCACCGAAGGCCATCTGTCTTGGTAAAATAAACTTGATGTAGTCCCTTGGGCAAAAGGGAGGACAATGTCTTCACTGTGGCGTATGGTAGAAATATCGAGAGAGTGATATACAGGCTCAAACTTGTCTTGAGATCTGAATCCCAACTGCACGAGGATCAATTGAGCCATAGCAAGCTTCCAATTCTTCTAGAATCAGCTTGATGAAAGGATTTAATTGAAGTGTAGGTTACTCCAGCTCTCCAAATATTGTTCAAATGTTGTTGTTGTCCTAACAAACAAAGGGAAATCACAATCTGAAGGAGATGGGCAGTTTAGAAATAGAATAAACAAACATGCATACATATGCCCAGTCATAATTACTATCATTTCTAAGATTGTATATTTGGGATTTGTTCCAAACAAATATGGAAGACCTAGTGTGAGGATGGCTAGATCAGTGTTTTATAACCTTTTAGGCACCAAGTGCCTAGATGAGTCACAGCTAATGAGTTGCTGCTCGTGACGTCATTGCCCAGCACCGCTACTCTCTTTCTGAGCATGCTCAGCTCTGGGGCGATGCTGAGACGACTTGGCTTGCGTGCCAGCAGAGAGGGCTCTGTGTGCCCACTCTGGCATGCACGCCATAGGTTCTCCATCACTGGGCTAGATCAAAGACTAGAGAATATAATTTAGTTCAAAGTTGAACTGTTGAGTAGTTGGAGGTGCCTGAGCTTGCCATGAGATATTCTGATTTTATTTCACAGCTACATTCAGCTGAAAGACATTCCGTTACATTATTTAATAGGAGGGCAGCTCTACTGCTTTGGAATAGTATCATTTTTAAAAAAAAACACTTGTTTTTGGCAAATGACTCCTCTGTCCTTTTCTTTTGTCATAAGTATCCAGTCTCTGTTTCTGAGCAAAGTACCACAACTGAAGTAGTCTGAAGAAGCCAGCCCTTAATTTTAGTCAATTGCATCTGCAGATTTGTTTAGCACACTGATTTTGTCAAGGTAGCAAAATACAAGGAAGAACAGAAGAACATTCCTTAGTTTAGACTTTTTGCTCTTTTTAATAGAAATTAAACATTCAGTGACCTGGCTCCTAGCATCTGTTGACAGAGAACAGCAAACGCTGATCTGAGGGTTGGGGGTAGTCTACTAGAGTCTGAGGCCTATCTACAAACCCCATTAGAAAGGCCCTTGCCCTTGTTGTCATGGAGACAGAGAGCAGCTGTAGGGAGAGACTGTAAGATGGCCATGACAGACTGTACCCACAGATGGATCAGATGGCATGGCTCTGCCTCAGATGGACAACGTCAGACATCAGATTTTCTGATGCAACTTGCAGCTTGCAAGTCAAATGACCAACCAACATGTATCTTAGGGTCCATAAATAAGTTATTTCCCAAGAAATCAAGGGCATCTCCAAACAGTGATGAAACTTAACATGAAATTGCATAATCTTTGCATATCTTGATTTATATGAATAGATGGAAATTTAGGAACAATTTACATGGAGCGAAAAAGTGCAATGTATTTTCCTACATGAGGGAACATGGTGACTGGGAAGAGTTGTATGTCTTTGGCATTTGTATTGAATGACAATTTCAATGTTGACTTGCTCTTTTTTTTTGCAGTGGATTCATACACCACAGTAACTCCCATCACTTTTAACTAATCCACAAGTGGATGTCACATGCAGTTAGTCTTCTCCAATCTGAGGATCAATTGGGCATGTGATCTTCAAACTCCTGGATGCCTCAGCCAACATGACCATTGTGAAGAACTCTGGAGCAGGAATTCCATCAACTGGAGACTCTCCAATTTGATGAAAGCTGTGCTCAGGTGAAACCAAACATATCTTCTGGCTTAGTATAATATATTATGTACTCTTACAGTTCTTAATCCTTAAGTAAGACTTGGACTGTGAACAACTTTGTCTTCAGGCAAGGTTTCACAACCTTGAAATATTTGAGTTGGGTGGAGCAACTCTCAAAGCCAACTCCCAAATCCCAAGACCAACTCCCCAGCCAGTATGGCTATGGTTAAGAATTTTAGAAGCCGAAATCTACATAAATGGAAATTACAAAGCTTCAGAAACACGGTGCTAGGTTAAAATAGGGATGATTAGTTTCTGTTTCAATATATTGTGTGCACATCACCTTAGGTTGCCTCTTGATTGTGCCTGATTACTTGACCTGACTAGTTGTCTGTTTTTATAACCTTATGCTCTGTGGAAACAATCCCTTGTTTCTTGAACAACATTGTAGCTATAGAAGCATGTTATGTCACATGCACATTGTTAAAAAAAAATTGATATAGAGACAGACGATAGATGATAGAGAGAACTTATCCAACTCTATAAATCCATCTCATACCTTTGTTATTTCCAGCTTTTTATAAAAGTAATAAATTTTAGACATACTGAGAAGAACAAAAATATTATGTTTTGAGAGGGACTATATATATATTTAGTAATTTAAGTTCCACTTCCTCATAAAATCTGGCAGGACAACATGGTATGCTTTTCTTCTCAATATAATTTCAATACACTTCTTTTCACCATTATTTTTAGCTATACTCTAACCGTAACTGATTAAAAATCTCTTGGCTTTGTCTGCTTGGTAACAATTTGGGCAGTGAGAAAGACATTTGACTATTTTTTTAATATATATGTCGCTAGGCTCAAATGGTGAGTGATGGCAAAATATATGTCTAGAAGCTGAAATGTTTTGCTGTATATATTTTATGCACAATTTAGGGAAGGGAGAGAGAAAGGAGGAGATGTATAAGAAATATATATTCCCTAGACAGTTGACCAAATCAAGAAAAAACATTCAAATTCAATACAGTTATTAAAATAAGCACATGTTTAGCCAACCTCACTATGATATTTATGATAATGACCTGGCTAACGATTCAGTAAATTCTATTCATTTAGAATGTTATCTCTTGTCCAACTGCAAAATCGGCTAAAAAAAAACACCAGCTAAGCCATTTGAAATAGCGAGAAGAAAAGAAAAACATTCCTGGTTTGTATAATAAGAAAGCATGTGTAATGTTTTGAACAATCTCTCCTGCAGTGATGCTGAAAGCTATCCTTAATACACATCAAAATCACATCTGAATACGTTATCACTTGGTGTTAGGAAATAAAGATATGCTGGAAAACCATGATGCATAAAATATTTCCTGTGGAAAAGACAAGAATAATTGGATATTATAAATTGAGGGTGGGGGCTGGTCACCTCAAGCCCCCCCAGATCTTTGCAGCTCCTTTTCAGAATGTGTTGATAAAAAAACCCCAGATGCTAACATGGTTTTCTGCTTCATCCTTGTCTTGTTCTTTCTGTGAAAGTAAGTAGGACACCAGCCGTAGCCTCAAATAACCTCAGTACACATATTTTATTTCTGCTAAAAAAATCCACTTGCTAAACAAGTAGAAGGGCAGAATAATGAAGGGGAAGATGGCTGTCGGGAAGCAGCCTGTGTAATGTCGGGGCCTGGAGAGATGGGGCTCCATCGATCAGGGGTGTGGGGATGGGTCTGCGCCGGTCCCCCTGACAGGGGAAGCTGCCTCAAACCCAGGGAGGGCTTTACCCTTCCAAAAACATCGGCACACGGGAGAAC
>JANHFO010010597.1:222382-235946 GCA_032468095.1 Pareas carinatus | reverse complement strand
CTGCAGGCTGAATTGGCGCGTTCCCAGCATCCCGCGTCTTATGGTCCGGAGCGCCTTATGGTGCGAAAAATACGGTATTTTGTTTTTGAATTGGTCAGTGACTATAGTATCTGCCTGCCTGTCATTTTTGTCTTCTGCTTTGTTTTTTGAGATTTGGACTAGTGCCAATGCATTGATAAAAAAAGGAGACTGGATGTTTGTTTGTTTGTTTGTATGGCACATTCACATCATATTTCAGTAAAGAGCACAAGTATAAAATAACAAAATATAGAATATAAACTCTGAACTCTTAACAGCAAATTTACAAACATGTATCTAGGTTACAAATATAATTCTTTACTTCAATTGTCACAGACAGGAAATGAGTGAAATTTCCATTATAGGCTCTGTTTTGACACTCTTGTCACTATCTGTTGGATAGTTTGCTTTTCGACCCAACAGTCACAATTTGGTGATGGTATATTTGCCCCAGTTATAAAGGGAATCTGTGCATCTACCATGTCCAGTGCAAATTCAGTTCAGTATTGTCCATATTGCACAGGGCTAGTCAAATCGAGGTGTTTTTCGGAGATGCAGGGAAAACTTTGACATTGTGAGGAACAATTTTCTATCCAGTGTTTTTTCCACACGTGAGTGTCAAAATCGTATTTTACAAGTGCTTTAGGAGATTGCTGGATATCTAGATCTCAGCCTGTTTCACTCCAAGCAGGCTACGTCACTCAGTATTGGCAGCTGGGAATTATTAATAATCTTCAGGTATTCTTGAAGAAAGGTCTTTTTTCGAATGCTGGCAAAAGGAGAGGAAATAGTTGAGAGTGCCTATTTTTATATTCCAAATGATAACCTTTGTCATTTTGTATGTGTCTGGTGAGGAAAACAAAATCAAACACACGAAGACCTCTCCTCGAGTATCAATGTAGGGCAGCATTTTATCCTCAGATTATTTAAATCTTCAGGTTGCCTCAAACAGAACCAGTAAACAATTGCTTTTCTAAACCACTACAATTTTTGACAAATGGATATAAATGGAAAAAGTACTAAGGTAATGTATAGCATGATATTTTTATTGTTTTACTTTGAGGAAGTGCTCAAAGACTTTTATCTCCAACTTGATTCGAGATTCAGTCTTTTCAAAATGGAAATTTGACTGCTGGTTGAAAGCTGAGTTTAGCACTCGCCTCCATGATCTGAAATGGCCAGGCCATGACCTTCTATATTTTGTCACCTTGGATTCACAGCTGTTCAGTATTAGAAAACTGATTCTCAAGTTTCAGGTTTAGTTCCTCATTGCCTGGCAACTGGCAGAAGCCCCTCGCTAAATCATGCTTTGTTTCAGTCACTTAATCCTGAGAGGTATCTTTGGCTTGTTTAATCACCTTAGATGAACTAATCCAGAGCAGGGGAGTAAAAATAATAATTGCAAAGTATTATTACTCTCCTAAGAATACTACTGTATGCAGTACCTGGAAGTATCCAGGTTCCAAGAAAGTTTTCAATTATCTTCTCTGTCTTCAGCAAGTTCTTTAGAAAGAAGAAAAAAAATGCATAAACTGTCCAAGAACTCCTTGTTTCTTTTTACTGTTAGGTGTTGGGCATTGAGCATGTATTAATTTCCTGCTCCTGACCACCCTGAGTCCTTGAGAATCTTGCAAGATTCTGTTAATGTAGCCTTACAATAAAGTAGAATTAGTTCATTTTTGTTGTATCTCCTGACTAGTTTATTTAGGAGGTCTGACATCAATCTTGCAAAACTCAAGGTACAGACTTTTTAATAGCTTGATCAGTTAAGGTGGGTTCTTCCTATGTTTCTTTCTATGATCCTAGGTCACTTGAGGTTCTGCCTCTTATCTGACAGCTTCCTAGGCAGCATCTCTTCCCTTCATCCCCCAAGGTCATCCACACATTCCATTACAGTTAGACAGAAAAGATGCTAACTTCTGGTTTGTTTGTTTTTTGCCGCTACAAATAAGCGAGCACTCTTCCTACATAGTTCTGAACCTATGTCTCCTGAAGTTAGCTCACAGCATCAATTCTTTTTAATTATCCATTGGCAGCCTTGAAGTAAAGCTCTTAGTATTTCTTTTATAATAATTCTAAATTACTCTGGTGGTATTTTCCTTATGTTTTTCCTTTCTAAATATATTAATTGAAGGCCAAGAGAATGTTGTAGTGATTAACGTATTGAAAAGGGGAACTCAAATCTACCCTTGGTGAAGACTCAGTGGATGACTTTAGACCAGTCAATCTCTTTGGGCTCAACTTATCTCAGAGGATTGTTGTTGTGGGAGAATGATGGAGGAGGAAAGGCTTACATATACCATCTTGAACTATGGGATATAAATTTAACAAATTATATAATCTTTGTATTTCTGGGCTTCTTTTTGTTCACATAAGTGTCTGGACCCTGGTATTTAGTATTGGTGTGTCACTCTATATCAGTGTTTCTAAGCTTTGGCCAACTTGAAGATGTATGCACACGCTGGCTGGAAAATTCTGGAACTTGAAGGCAACACATTTTCAAATTGCTAAGGTTGAGAAACACTGATCTATATGATGATGGGTGCTTTCTTTGGTATATAGTGAATTATTGATTTTTTTCTTTTATTGTTTCTTTTGTTTCTTTTGTTGTTTGTTTATTTTGTGTGTATCAAAATATTGGTTGATTGAATTCTTCTGTATGAAGGTGAACATTAACAAGTCTTCAACATTTTTGACTCAATATTATCAATCTGAACAAATTTTCCCCAAATGTGTAAACCAGAATTAACTGTCTTCATAACAGTGTATAAATCTGCTGTGCGTGTACCTTGTTTCAATTTTTAAAGTGTTTATACTAATCGTATACAGTATGTACATTGCCCAGTATAAATGAGTACACATCCTTTGAAAAGTAAGATTTCAATCAATATCTGAACACAAGAACAATTTCCAAAATGATGACAAAAGCGAGTTTTATAGAACATTTATTTAGCACATTACATGAAAGTAAGATGAATAATATAACTTAGAATACAAAACCTTTAGTTCTACTCAAATTAGTTGATGCAAAAATGAATATACATCACAACAAAAATTACTACATCCAGTATTTTGTATGACCTCCATGATTTGTAAGGAGAGCACCAAGTCTTCTAGGCATGGAATGAACAAGTTGGCGACATATTGCAACATCTACCTTTTTCCATTCTTCAAGAAAGACCTCTTTTAGAACCTGGATGCTGGGTGGAGATTGATGCTCTACTTGTCTCTTCAGAATTCCCCATAGGTGTTCGATTGGATTCATATCAGTAGACATACTTGGCCACTGAATCACTTTCATCCTGTTCTTCTTCAGAAATGCAACAGTGGCCTTAGATGTGCATTTTGGATCATTGCCATGTTGGGAAAGTACACAATGACCAAGGGCATGGAATGATGGTAGCATCTTCTCTTTTAGTATAGAGCAGTACATCTGTGAATTCAGGATACCCAGTCCTTTTTTGGTCATAGAACGCACCAGAATGGCATTCTGGTACTTTTTTTCGACAGATTTTCCAAGTTTTGAACATCCTTGTGCGAATCCAGCCAAGAGCAACCATTCAGGGCCAGCTTGCCTCTCATTGCAGCGATGCAGGCCTTTGGAGGATCTTTGAGTTGATTGATCTAATCTTTGATTAGCGTAATGTATTATTGCTCTAGCCAGCTGTCACTAACGAAAACGCATCCTTGAAGCAATTCCTCATCCAATGAAGAACGGCCGGAGGAGCAATTTGCCAATGGAGAATGAGTGCTGTCAAGCAGAAGCAGAAAGGGAGGCGGGGCTTAAATCAAGCTGGGTGGATCAGTGGATTGCGGTTTTTGCTATACGAACTGCGATTGAGGAAAATCTCCCCCTTTTTTGTTGCAGTACTTTAAAAAATGGAAGAATTGCAGTGTTCTCCTTGCTCTTCTTAACAGTAACTTCTTATCATGTGTGCAATTTTGAAACTTTGTGTGTATGAGATATGCGTGTGTGTGTATATATATATATACATTTCTCTTCCATGTGGTACCATTGCTGACAGCATGAAATGAGAAGGAGATTTGTTTGTTAAGTGTTACACATGTGTGCTCTCAGGTTCAGCTTATGGTTGCTCACTCACACACAGGCCTGGAAAACTGCCACACTCAATCCCAAATCAACTGAACACTGAGGTACAAACGGTTCTTTAAAATACACAGAGACCCAGTGAATTTAAAATAAAAACAAATTTTTACTGATTATTTTTGCTCTTACACACACTCATCCACACTTACCCAGCATCCACTACTAGGCTGCCACGCTCTCGCCAGAGGGACGGAAGCCGTCAAGTCTGGGATCCAAAAACAATTCCAAAAAGGACCTGAGCATGCTTCATGACCTATTTTTATCCCCCAGAGTCAGTGAGAAGGGGCTTGCCATGCAGACCCAACTCCGCCATGTGCTCAGGCCCTTTTGTTCCCTTAACGACTTCCTGGCTTTTGTCTACCCTGCTTACATGACTTTGCCACTTCTAGGTATGGTGGCTTTGGTCTAGTCTCACATCTTCCTGGCTTTCTGCTTGCGTGCCTTTGCCACTTCTTGGTATGGTAGCTTTAGCCTAGTCTCACATAAGTAACACCCTTTTATAATTAAGTTTGCTGAACAGCTGTTTAATGAATCATTAGACTCACCTATAGTTGAATTCTTGCTAATTAGGATTTTTTTTGTCTAAAACAGTGGTCACCAACCTGTGGGCCCACTGGTTGGCTGCTGAAGAATCTAGGTGGGCTGCATGGGCTCAGGTTAATAATTAAAATTTGCAGACATTGAAGTGCGCCTGCCTGACCTTCCATCTTGAAATGCGCCCGGCAAGTTTCCCAGAGTGGCCGGGACTCTGGCGCAGACTGCTGAGATGTGGGGTGTTCTGCTGGGTGTGTTAGCGCTGCAATGTCGCAAATATTACTTATTAACCCAAGCACAGAATTTCATTGGAGCGTATTCATTTTTGCAACATGGTCTTGAATGAATTTGTTAGGAAAAATACTCTTTCATATGTGCAAATTAACAAATCTTGTTTGCAATCAATGGCCCACATTTGTGAGAGTATTTTTTAGTATAATGTTCCATACGAAATGTTGATTCCGAAAGAAAAGGAAGCGTTTTCTGACAAATATGTTGAGGTGTACTCATTTATGCTGAGCACTGTATATGTATGAAGATTTGTATGTCTATAGGGATACTATCTCTGATCTCTAGGTCTTTAGGCGTGGTCTCAAGGCTTATCTTTTTATCCAGGCCGGGCTATCTTGATTTCCCCATGTGTCCCCTTGGGATGGGTTTTTAAATTGATTTTTTAATTGGGTTTTAACTGGGTTTTACTTTTTAAATTTGTTTTAAATTAGTCAGCCACTATTTAATTATTTTAATTGATTTTAATGCTGTATTTGTATTATCTGTATGTTTTAATGGCTGTTCACCGCCCTGAGTCCTTCGGGTGTAGGGCGGTATATAAATTTAAATAAATTAAAATTAAATTAAAAATAGGGCCTCTCAGGCAATATAGAACTGTAGTGTATTTCCCCTGAGTGTTAATTGTTCAGCATGCATGTAAAAAAAATGCTTTTTTTTTAAATTATTCATTGCTAACGAGTTTATTCCATTCTAGGAATAAAGAAGAAAAATGGATGTCCAGGGCTTGGCTTGATCTATACATTACTATCTGCCTTCCTATTCTCTGTTGCTTCTTTATTTCTAAAGAAAATTGAAGATGTTCATTCAGTGGAAATCAGTGCTATTAGATGTGTTTTTCAAATAACATTTGTTCTTCCCGGATTAATATACCGCAAGTGAGTATTCCCTTACTTTTGCATGTGAAAAAAACAAACAAACAAAAAATCATAGAAGATTAAAAGGCACAACAGATGTATGAGATGGGTATAAGTTTATGGAGATTTTCAAAGATTGTCCCAAAGGTGCTTTTGAAAAGGCAACTGGACTTTCTTGGTTTTTTCCTTGGAAAACATTTCATTTCTAATCCAAGAAGCTTCTTAGTCAGAACTGAAGAAGCTTCTGGATTGAGAAGTGAAATGTTTTCAAGAAAGAAAAAAGAAAATCTATTTGCCTCTTCAAAAGCACTTTCGGGATACGTGGAATGGGTAAATACAACTCCATAGTATGTTGAGTTTTAATCAGAACATTATATGATTGTATACAGGGATGCACGGCATGCATTTTACAAATCCAGAGCAAAGCTAATGTGATGATGGCAGAGTTAAATCCAATTAAGGTGCTGTCAGATCTGTGTAAAGCAGGATTGGGGGAAAGAAGATTAATACTGCAATGTGGAAAGTCTCTTTGTGATGTTTCGGCAAGGTCTCACTTGCCATCTTCAGGCTGGTACTTTTGGCTTCTTGCATTATTTATATTATATTTTTATCTTGATGGGATTTCTCAGCCTGAGAAAAAGACTTTATAGAAGGGACTTGAAGACAGAGTAATCATTTGTGAATAAAGTGGGAGACTTCACTTCTCTTTTTTTGCATTCGGTATACTTCTATAGCAAAGGTCTAAAGAGTGCTTTATTACATTGCTTAATGTATAATGCATTAACTTGAGCCCATATCCTAGACAAGGACCTCACCAATGTGTGAGGTTGCCATTGAGTTTCCAGCTGGGAAACAGTTTGCTTCAGGAGGTGAGGGTGCGAACTCAAGAGGACTGACAATTGTACAGATGTAGGAAGGTGACAGCATCTGGGTCATCTCCAAGATGTGAGACTACCAGGGAATAAGGCAGTGAAGGTGAACCTACGGCACACATGCCACAGCGGGCACACACAGCCCTCTCTGTTGGCACGGGAGCCAAGTCGCCCCTGCATCGCCCCAGAGCGAAGCATGCAAAGAAAGAGAGTAGTGGCCCTGGGCGATGATGTCACAGGGCCCTACACATGCTCAGAAAGAGAGTAATGGTGCCGGGCAATGATGTCACGAGCCATGACTCATTAGCTTCAACTCGTCTGGGCACTCAGTGCCTAAAATGTTCGCCATCACTGGACTAAGGGATCCCATTTCATGGTTATTTTAATTATTGATCTTGGTTGTTGTTTTTCCCTGCCTGATATCTGCGTCTCTATATATAAACGCAAAAAACTGACTGACTGACTCATTACCATATCTCGAAAACTGTACAAGCTACAAACATGAAATTTGGTAGATAGGTTTGTCTTGGCGTCTAGGCACTCACTGAGAAAGGATTTTTCAAAATATTAATTTTTAAGTGAGTTATTTTAAAAGTTTAATTCCAGATAGGTAGAGGGTTCTGATCGGACAAAATATCCAACATCGTTTGTTACCTTTCTCCTGATTGGAGAGCTTTCACAGCCTGTTTAATTTTGAGGTTTTTCGGAAGAGCACAATTACAGCACTCTAATCTCCAAACAGGCGAGGAGCAGCAGGGCAGGTGAGTGCGGGACTAGATAGGAGCAGCAGGCCCGAAAATTACAAAAAGGAGATTGGGGGAAAATCCAGCCGAGGCCTCGATTACATGCTTCTATTTTTTTACCCAACATTCAATTTTCTTGGTAATCTCCGTAGCGAAGCAATGGTACCGGCAGCTAGTTATTTATAATTTTGTTATGTTGTTTTTTATTCTGTTTTTAAGCATTGTTAGCTGCCCAGTACTGTGTATTTGAAATGGGTGACCCATATACATACATATATACCAGGCTTGTAGACCAGACTGTGAAATAAAAAAAAATCCCCAAAGAAGTCAGTGGCAAATCACTTTTGAACAATCATTCAGTAAATTGCCTAGATGCTCCAATAAGTCAAGTTCCAACTTGAATGAGACTCGTATAGCTTTCATAACATGGCATTAATAGTTTGAACTTCCCAATTTCAAGCTCCGTAGCAGATGGAGACAGAGGAGAGTGACAGAAGGTTGACTAGTCTGTGAAAAAAAATCAAGTCAACAAAAGGATGTGTGAAATACTGAAAATGTTTTGATGCCACCCTTCGATGGTAGATTGCTGCCAGTGAGGGATCTGTTCTTAATTTTTGATTTTTTTTTTTAAAAAAAAGTTCTACGAGTTGACAACTATGACTTGGATGACTGAGGATCCCACAGACATTCTATTAGTGGAATTGAGCAGCTTAAATAAATACCCTCCAGCATATTTATTTGAGATAGGGAATACTTATTTTGTTTTGTTAATTTATCAAATTCATGGATAACCTCTTTTTTTAAAAAAAGTTTGCAAGCATATTTACTTGAAAGTAAGTTCAATGAACTTCAGAACCTTGAAGGAAGTGCATTTGGTGTAGGGGTTAAGAATCTGGTTTATAAACAATACTAAGATCAGATATGAGGAGATTTTACATGAAACAATTCTAATCGTATTGTTCTTGAATTTGAATTTATCCTTGTTTGTAGCAAAACTCATAGTATGATTTTTATTTTTATTTATATTTATTGAAATTTATATACCGCCCTACTCCCGAAGGACTCAGGGCGGTGTACAGCTCTTAAAACACAAAAATTACAAATATAACATTTAAAAGCCAATTAAAATAATTAAATATTTACTGTCCAAAATTTAAAACCAATTTCAGAAAATAAAACCCAATTAAAACCGATTAAAAAACCCAGCCCAAGAAGACATATGGGAAATCAAGATAGCCCGGCCTTAATAAAAAGATAAATCTTGAGAGCACGCCGAAAGACCCGGAGATCAGAGATAGTATGTATCTCCGGGGGGCGTTTGTTCCACAAGGTCGGAGCTGCCACAGAGAAGGCTCTAATCCTGGGGGTCGCCAACCGACATTGTCTGGTTGACGGCACCCTAATAAGGCCCTCTCTGTAGGAGCGGACTGGTTGGTAGGAGATATTGGTTGATAACAGGCGTTCCTGCAGATATCCCGGCCCTAAGCCATGGAGCGCTTTACAGATGGTAACCAGCACCTTGAAACACACCCAGAAGACCACAGGTAGCCAGGGGGGGGTCACATGGGCATGACCCCTGACCCCCATAATCCCCCGCGCGGCCACATTCTGAACCAGCTGCAGTCTCCGTGTACGGTTCAAAGGGAGCCCCATGATGTTAGGACTTCTGAGGTATGATTATTGAGTCTCAAGGCAAAGGGTACCTATGATCTCTCTCTCTCTCTGTGTGCATTTCTTTCATTTCAGAACAGGATTCCTCGGACCAAAGAGCAAGCGTTTGGTTCTTTTCCTTCGAGGATTGGTTGGGTCAGGCGCAATGATCCTTGTTTATTATGCTTTCCAAGTGATGCCTCTTGCGGATGCTACTGTCATTACCTTCAGCAGCCCAGTTTTTACATCCATTTTTGCCTGGATCTTCCTCAAAGAGAGATACAGTCTCTGGGACCTTCTTTTCACCCTGATTACAATCACCGGAGTAGTGCTTATAGCAAGGCCATCTTTTTTATTTGGATCCAGTGTTCTGGAAATGAAAGAAAGCTACACAGATCACCTTAAAGGAACAATAGCAGCCATTGCAAGTGCGCTAGCCGCTGCCTTAACGTACGTGATCCTAAGAAAAGTGGGAAAATCCGTCCATTACTTTTTGTCCATTTGGTATTATGCAATAATTGGGTTAATTATGTGTATAATAACACTTTTTATCATAGATGCGTGGAGTTTGCCCAATTGTGGTTTAGACAGATTTCTCCTGATATTAATTGGATTGTTAGGACTTGGTGGTCAGATATTTCTCACTAAAGCATTACAGATTGAAAAAGCTGGTCCCGTCGCTATAATGAAAACCATGGATGTGGTATTCGCTTTTATTTTTCAAGTCCTTTTTCTTAATCATATGCCAAGTTGGTGGACAGTGGGAGGTGCTCTTTGTGTGGTAGCCAGTAGTTCTGGAACAGTTATCCAGAAGTGGTATCAAAATTCCAAAAGAAACACAGAACAGAAAATTTAAACCCTTAGGCACTCTGTCATTGTTAAACAGAACGGACTATTATGACAGTTATTTTAAATGTTTCATCAAGTCACCAGTTCTCTTGACTATCTGTTCCTTATCTAGGTAAGAATCCTCACCATAACCAGCTTGTTTTATATCAGGGATGAATCTAAACAAGAAGAAATGTTGTTTTTCTGTGCCAAGCTTGCCTTGTTTAGGAGCCTTTGTGCCTTGCAACTACAGCAATTTCATGACAGGTTATTCTTTAAGTTAAAAAAGGTTGGAAAGCCAAAATGCCACAAGGCTTACGTAAGTTTTTAGAAAATAGGTTTTGCAACCTAATTTCTTATGTAATGCATTCCTGTTACATGTTTTCATAAAGCTGATTCCTCTGCACCAATGTATGCATGATAAAAACAATGAAAAAGGATACACTGTGAAGTTGGTTATCCTCCTTTTCCAGCTCTCTTATAACTTGAAAAGTGTAACCAAACTCGTAACTTCTAAATCATTCCTAAAGTGGGATTTGTAAAGTATAGAGTTACATATTATTTCACAAGTTAAATTGAAATAGATGCAATTTTAATTTCACAGTGGAACTGGAAAAAAGTCAGTTAATTATACTGGTTTTTCCAATTGTCATTCAGCTTGAAATGTTGGTTGCAACATTTGACCATTATTTTTTTAGTCCATTGACTTCTACAGAGTAAATATAATTGGGTATGCTAATTGCAGCAGGTTTAAGTGCTTTGTAAGTGTTTTGAATATAAACATGAGACGCTTCCACGGTGCTCACTTTGAATTTTAGTTTAGATAACTTTACATTTATATAAACTAATTTGACTGCGCTGAATCATGCAGATTACAATGTTAAAATTACACTGCATTGCAGCCTCATAAACTTTTAAAATATAAAATAGAATTATATATACTATGCAAATTTTCCTTTTACAATACTCACAGCATCCATTTTATTATTTTAGTGTAGTACATTAACTAAATTCAGATTGGTCTCTTTTCAGCTGCAAGTGGGGAAAATTGATTCTGGTTTCGTTTTGTCCAGTGCGTCTCTAAAGAGCAGATGTTTTTATTTAAAAATTATGAATGCTACTTTTGATATAATTATGTATTTTGTTTAAGCAGATTTTATTGTATTTGTAGAGATGCAAACTATTTATGTGTCTTAAATATATTATCTCGGAGCAGAAGAAATGAAAGCCATATTGTATTAGGGATGTGTGTATGGAACAGTTTCTTTTGAGTGTCCCATGCCTGACCCATTTTGAGTAACCCATTTTGTACATGGAAGGTAAAAAGACAATTTTGATTCTGGGAAAGGAATTGTGGGTGAGGTTGGGGAAACCTGGAGAGGAGGCCAAAGATGGAGGCAACTAAACAACGGGAAATGGGAGGCACAGACTGAACCATGGAGACGCTGTTCTGGACATGGGCTAGCTGAGAAGACAGAGAAGACCCTGGAAAAGTGATAGGGCCGGTGGGCTAATCAGATATGCTACTGTGTTTCCCCAAAAATAAGACACTGTCTTAGATTATTTTTTGCTCCCAAAGAAGCACTAGGTCTTATTTTCGGGGGGTGCCTTACTTTGGGGGAAACAAATAACAACTCCCCCCCCCGGGCGGCTCCTTACCTGATTGAGCAGGGTGCAGAGAAATGGGGTGGGCTGAAAACTTCAGCGCTCCAAACTCGTGCACTTCTAGACAGTCAGGAAGCTCCAAATGCGTGCGCTTGCCTGCTACCGGAAAGCATTTCCCAGCTGTCTGCAAGCGGCGAGTTTGGAGCTTCCTGGCTGTTTGCAAGCGCATGAGTTTGGAGCACTGCAGTTTTCAGCCCACCCCATTTCTCTGCACCCCGCTCAATACGATAAGGAGCCGCCCGGGGGGGTGAGTTGTTATTTGGGGGTGGGGGAGGGCGATCTACCGTGTTTCCCAGAAAATAAGGCATCCCCCGAAAATAATATTTTGGGGAGGTCTTATTTTCGGGGGAGGTCTTATTTTCGGGGGAGGTCTTATTTTCGGGGAAACAGGGTATGCTAGAAACCGATGATAAGGGGAGAGAGGAAAGAATGCCCACTTCCCTATTTACCTTTAATATCACCTAAGCCATGAAACAAAGTGGCCCAGGGTTTGGTTCTACTCAACCACATATGGTCCAGAATAGTTCAGTAGAAATTCCACAATGTGGGAGTTTGTTCTGTGAGAGAAAGCATTTTTTTCTATTTGTGCATACCTTTCTACTAGTACTCAACTACTAAAATTCAAGTCAAAGAATAGATTGAATGACACTCCCCAGCATCTGTCTGCCAAGAGAAGGGACATCCTTAATAGAACATACTCTCTATTCTACTACAACTCCCTCTTGTGTTCCCCAAAGCTACACTACAGATAGGTACTGGATAAGGAAAAAAGATAAGAGAAAGCACTTGGCCAGGAAGATATCTGCTTGCATAGTGGAACCCAACAATTACTTGTGTCAAAGGCCGTTTCCTTTCAGAGAAGAGATTGTAGCTGCTGCCTTCTGCAATACTATGCATTTTTTAAAGAAATATTTTAGTAATATTCCTGTACAATGAAAACACTACTTGTTTATCAAATGTTCCATTTAAGATGGTAATTTTGCTACATATTAAAATATAAATAAAATAAATATTAAGAAATATGAACCCAAAGTGTGCTGCATAAAAAAAGAAAAAAAATATTGTCCTCAAATGATATCAACATTGCTGCAGGATACTGCATGCAGATATGCTGGTGAACATTATCAGGATTGGTGTATGTGTCAATTGAAATCCAGTTATTTTAATTGATTGATTAACTAATTGATTTTTGGTTCAGTTTATGTCTCTGATAATTCCAGGAGAGTAATTGTAATCTAGTAGTAAAAGTGTCCCATTTCAATTAACTCTCTGAAGAGTTGAGTTTGTACAAGGTTCCCTTTTAAAAAAGAAGAAAGCCTTGATAAAAAGGTTATTCCATTCTTCCGAAGTTGGTAAAATGAGGACCTAGATTGTTGGGGGCAATATGTTGACTGTGTAAAGAGCTTAGAGCAGTGGTCGCCAACCAGTGAACCAGGGCCCACCAGTGGGCTGCGAGAAAATTTTGTTGAATTTTTTTATAATTTTATGGTTCCTGTGTGCCTGTCTCTGTCTCTCTCTCTCTCTCTGTGTGTGTGTGTGTGTGTGTGTGTCCCTCATTCTCTCTGTCTCTCTCTCTCATTCTCTCTTTTTCTCTCATTCTCGCTCTCTCTATCTGCTTCTCTCTGTCTCTCTCTCTGTGTGTGTCCCTCTCATTCTCTCTCTCTCTAGGCATCTGTCTCTCATTCTGTGTGTGTGTGTCTCATTCTCTGTGTGTATGTCTCTCTCATTCTCTCTCTGTGTGTGTGTGTGTGTGTGTCTCTCTCTTTCATTCTCTCTCTCTCTCTCAAGCAGGAACATATATCACACTAAAATGTGTACTACTTAAAGAAACTTCAATTATTTTGTAATAATTAAACTAACTTTAGTAATTTTGCTACAATTGAACAACCTTTAAAGATTTTGTTATGATTAAATAAGCATTTGTGATTTTGTTATATTAAATAGGTGCCTTTTATATTAATAAAATGGAAGTTCTCTGATCATTATTTTACAAATGTATGT
>JANHFO010010597.1:188621-200286 GCA_032468095.1 Pareas carinatus | reverse complement strand
CAGCATCGCTCTAGGCGTCTCTTCTGGTGTTTCATCTCCCTGAGCTCCTCAGTAAACCAGGGAGCTTTCCTGGATCCGCTGCCATTGAAAGGCCACAAAGGCGCAATCCGGTCCAATGCCCCAGACGCTGCCTTGTACCAGGCAGCCACTAGGGTCTCGGTGGGCTGTGAACAAGGGAGTCAGGTATCTCCCCAAGCTCCTTCTGAATCCCTTCAGGGTACATTAGGGGTCTGGGGCAGAACCATTTAATCGGCTCCTCCTCCCTGCGATGGAGGGGTGGCGTCTTAAAGTCCAGTCTCAGCGGGAAATGATCTGACCATGACAAGGGCAAGATCTCTATACCCCTTAATTCCAGATCATATCTCCATTGCCCCGAGAGAAATACCAGGTCAAGCATGTGTCCCCTCTCGTGGGTCGGACCCTCAATTACTTGGGTCAGGTCCATGGTTGTCATGGAAGCCATGAACCCCTGGGCCTCATCTGAGGATTTGCCAAGTGACAGTAAATTGAAGTCCCCCATCAGCCTGGGGAACGCCACCACCAACCCGGCTACTGCCTCTAGTAGCACCGGCAGGGCTGTTGTCACGCAGCTGGGAGGCAGTTACGTCAACAACAAGCCCAACTGAACCCTTGAATCCAGCCTCAGGAGGAGAGACTCACATCCAATAATCTCTGGGGCAAGGATCCTGCATGGATGAAGGCTCTTCCGGACGATAGCTGTCATTCCTCCACCCCTTCCCTGGAATCGTGGCTGATGTAATATCTGAAACCTGTCTGGGCACATCTTTGAGAGCGGAACGCCTCCTCCTGGCCCAGCCAGGCCTCAATTATACATGCCAGGTTGGCCCCCTCCTCTAGGATTAAATCCCGAACAAGGGGGGCTTTGTTAACAACAGACCTGGCATTAAAACAGCAGCAGCCTGAGGCCAGGGGCATTATGGAAACCAAGGGGTTTTTTGACATCAAACGGAAGCCTCATTGTGCATACAGCATCGATAGCCCAGAGTCCGGCTGAAAAAGTCTTGCAAACTTTGTACTGTCGAAGGAGAAACTTGGAGGAAACCTCTTGAATTGCTCCCTGACCCTGGGAGTCATACAATCTGAAGGAATTCCAGTCCCTTCTGTAGTAGTAGCTGAGTAGCTGCACTCCAGGGAGAGATGCTACAGGAACCTCACCCTGAATGGGTGCTTTCTGTCAGCCATCTTCACAGGAAGCCCCTTATTTCCGATAAAATTTGTAGTGACTAACTTGGTCGGTATTTGCCAGATAGTGATATTCAGGTAGGAAAAGTTGAAATTGTGACATAAACTCCATATTTTAGTTGAAATTATGGTACTATATCATATTCTAACTATAGGTGTGGTTGCTTTTTTTTTAAAAAAAAGAAATAGCTGCATTTCATCTGCAATAAGCAGCAAGTCAAGATTTCCATAATTAACCACTATCACTTTTTTAATGGCTACAGAGCCGATCCATAGATATAGATAAAGATAAGCTTTGCATAATGATGACTGAGGACTGGGACTGGAATTTCTATTATGAAGCGATCACAATCAAGCAACAGGGTGTTGGGACAGATAAGAACTTCAAGACCCAGTCATAAGGACAACTAGTTCAATGTTCTCATAACTTTGAATGGTTGCTGAACAAGTGATTGTAAAACCAAGGGCTATCTTTATGATCTTGCATATCAGAAGTCAAGTTGCTTCTGTAAGAAGTTTTCTCCTGTAGGAAAAAAAAAAGCTTTGGACTTTATATATATGATCATTAAATTCATCTGAAAACTAATGGTTCACTTACTGCTGAGCTTAATAGAATTTGCTTCATGTTGACTAAAATGGTTTAAAATGATAAATGCATAAAGGCGTATTGGCTTGTTTGAGAAACCATGGTTAAAACAAAACATGGCATTGAATGTTGAATGAGTCAACTGTAAAGGTTTCTGACATGTTTTTCAAGAAGTTAAATCAATTCTGATCTGTTCTTTAAGCGTATTTGATTGGACTAAAAATACGGATCCGAGCAACAAATATATGTTTCCTGTCCAAGGTTTAGAATTTTTAATGAAGAAGAAAAAAGAATGAATTGATTAACTACATAATCTAGATGTTTCTGTTTGCAACACCTTTTCACCATTATCCCTGGCATTGTCATTCCATTTGATCATTGAGCCTGATCTAGCCTCAGCTTGTTCTGCATTGTTATCCCGTTCAGCTGAGGCTACTTGTTTAAAGAATATTTAACAGATTCTTTTAAATGATTATGGACATGTCGAAACTTCAGAATAAATATTGACCATGAGGAAATGCCAAGTGTTTGAAAAGGAGAGGGGAAACCCTTCTATATACTAAGGAAAGGAACATATCAACAAGACAGCGAAGTTGTATGTGGTCAATTCTAATGACTTTGATTTGCTGGTGACTATATTTGCTTCTATATTTGACATGCCTTTTAATATCCTTCTTGTGTCTGTTGTGTCACAAGCAGTTTTCTGATTGTACTTCCATAGCAATTGATGCCATCTTTGAAGTGTGGCATATAAAGAGCGGGTAACATGGCATTAGTCTCATACTATATGTAACAAAATAGTTTAAAATAAAATCCATATATTCCATAATCCATTTTAACCACTTAGAATTATTTTATTGTGTTAGCATCATATCTTGCTTTATGGGTGGAGCAGACTACAGTATTGGGGTTAGATAGCTGCTTCTGGGTAACCTGTCCGATAATCAGACTGAGATAACCTCAGTGGATCAAATTAGGAAATATCCCTACACAATCAGGTGCAATGATGGTTGTTTTGTTCACAAGAGAGATCTCATTTGTCCTTCACACTGATCTCAACATTTGAAATGCCATAGGAAGAGGAATGTGTAGGAGGCAGAGATCACGGGCAGAAGCCTGCCTTATGTGATCGTTTATGTTCTGCTGACGGCTTCTTAGCATAGATTAAACTCGTTGTTCAGATACAAATACTTTGGCAGTCTTCAGACATTACGGTATACATGCTTTTGCTAGAAAATGCAGCCGTGTCTAATGCAGTGCTTCTCAATCTCGGCAATTTGAAGATGGGTGGACTTCAATTCCCAGAATACCCTTCCCCCAGGATGCTGGTTTAATCCTTGTACAATGTGATTTACAGGTAATTCTCAACTTACAACAGTTCATTTAGTGACCAAGGTTACAACGGCACTGAAAAAAAGTGACTGATGAATATTTTTCACACTGACAACCGTTGCAGCATTCCCGGGGTTATGTGCTCAAAATTCAGACCCTTGCACAACTGACTCCTATTCGTGATGGTTGCAGTGTCCCAGGATCATGTGATTCCCCATCTGTGGTCTTCTGACGAGCAAAATCAATGGGTAAGCCAGATTCACTTAACCAACATGCTGCTAACTTAATAACTGCAGCGATTCACTTAACAACTGTGACAAGAAAGGTTATAAAATGAAGCAAAATTAACTTACCAACCATCTTGCTTAACAACCTAGATTTTGGGCTCAGTTGTGGTTTTAAGTCGAGGACTAGCTATATACAATAGGCGTCAGTGGCCTCTTGGTATCGCCATGTGCATGAGTTACTTCCTGCCCCAATTCCTCACCTACTCAACATGGATGTCCATAAAATGGGTAGGAGGGATTTGGGGAGGAAAACCTTACCCCAGGGTTTCCCAATCTTGACATCTTTAAGGTGGGTGGACTTCAATTCGCAGAATTCCCTAGCCAGCATGACTGGCTGGGGAATTCTGGAAGTTGAAGTCCGCCCGACTTAAAGTTGTCAAGATTGGGAAAACCTGATCTATAGCGTCAGTCAAGCCTCGTTTTGTTGAGGTCACTACCAACAGGTTGTGAAGGCGGGATGAATCTAGCTTCCAAATTGGCATTTCTCTACCTTGGCAACTTTTAAGAGATGTTAACCTAAACTCCCAGGATTCCTCAGTCATTGTCAGTGTCGGCTGAGGAATTGTGGGAGTTAAGTCCATGCCTCTTAAAAAATGCCAAAATGCTGCTCTAAATGTAAAATATATTTTGCTGATTTCAGAATGAGAAAGTTAGGGTTGGAAAGGTAGGGTGTGTTTGCCAACAGTTATTTCACAGTATTTCAGAAATACTGTTTAGCATAAAGCTGTTAAAATACCTTTAATACTTTAATAGTACAAGCATCATATTAAGGTCAATTTTTTTTCTGTAAACATTGTGTGTTAACAAAGATTTCAACCAACCAAAGCAAACCATGGTATAATAGGAAATATGTCATAAATATTTGCTTTGCTACCAGGGCTTCATTTAAAAAAAAATAAAATCCACATTAAGTTTATCTTTACTTGACTGATTTTTCCACTGTTTCCTTTGTTTCTCTAATGAGTAAACAGCTTAGTAGTTTTCACGTAGGTGATAAAATCTAACCTGGCAGAGTGAAAGCAATTTTGTCATCAGGAATCAAGATCAACTTGAAAGATACTTCCTTAAAAGAAGGCGTTTTTACATAAAACTTTTATTGTGAAATCAGCCAATCCTTTGTGAGATATATGGAATGGCTGGACCCTTGTATCACTGTTCTATTTAAATTAATGGAGTAATTTCTTTAATCATATTGTCATTTTTATTTTATCTCAAACATCTGATAAAGAATGATGAAATAGCTGCACAATACATTCTGATTAATACTCTGGTTTGGAAGGATCATTTATTTGTGGGGCTTTTAAGTATTGGCTTTGCTTCCTTTTATAAGAGAACTAAAATGCAGTTTTGGTATGCTTTTTAAAAAGCAGTCAGATAATCGGAAATATTGAGACAAAAATAACACCTTAGGTGAATAGACATACTTTTTATGAGCTTGACTAGTTTACCAGCTGTGATCTTATCTAGTGGGAAAAGTTTGTGACATTCACACATATTTACTTGCCTCTAGACTAGTCTCTTACGCTTCTCATGTGCTTCATGTGGGCCTCTTTAAAGATAGGCTGGTATGTTCAACAGGTGCAGAATTCAGCAGCCTGGATGCTTATGGCAAGGGAAAATGATCAAAGCATGAACAACTATTTCATATCAGCTTGCAGTAGCTGCCACTTTGCTTCTAAATTCAGTTTAAAGTGCTGGTTATTTCCTTTAAAATTCTAAGTAATTTGAGACACTGTGATTTGAAAGCTTGATGATATCTGGATAAACCTATCTGGATCCTAACTTCAGTGTCTGTTATTCTAAAGCATCAGATTTATTTTACAAACCAATTATTTTTATACTGTAGTTTTTCCTCAATGGAGCCTATACTGTTACAGTATACAAGAGAACAGTGAGGTAAAAAATAATTTATAAGAAATTGTGTGCAAGCCTTCCACAATTTAAAGTATTAGCTGTCTCAATACCAGTCAAGTCATTCATTAAAATCAGACAAGGAAGTCCTAGTTAATGTAATTGTAATTTTTGTGTTTATTGGTGGGTTTTTTTGAAACATTGATGGTTTATTTATTTGGTTTATATCCCACCTTTTATGTTCAGGAGTTCAAGGCTTTATGTAGAAAATCCCTCTTTCACTATTTCTCCACAACAGTAAGGTAGGTCGAGCTGAGAATGGGGTAGAACCTGGATCATCTTCTTCCAAATCCAATGCCTTTATTACTATAGCCCACTGGCTTTAATACCACCACCCCTTTATTCTCATTTCAAATTGCAGTGCTTGTAAGCAAGATAGCATTTTTAACAATTGAAAGCTAAAGGCTGTTGGACTGATATTAACTGTGCTGGGAATCAGAGGGCCAACAAATTCCTGTCATCTCTTGTTGACCATTTTGTTTTGATTGTGGGAAAAGGAACACGGCTTTTGCTCTTCTGGACTTAAGCCTTACTAACAGGACAAAATAGACTGAAAGTGCTAAGGTGACTGGAACCTTGGGAGAAAGTAAGCATGTTAGCCTTGAGTTCATTATATCTAAAGGAGAACTTGAGAGGAGTCAGGCACTGATTCAGCTGCTACAAACTCCAATGCTATTTTGGGATGTACTATATTAACAGGAGCATAGGATTTAGATTTCAGCAGGAAATTGCCCCATTTTCTTCTGCCTTTGTTGAGTGCTTGTAATACCGTTCTCACTACAGGTAGACCTTGACTCAGATGCTTCGTGACTCTTCAAAGTTATGACAGACTCCAAAAAAAGCTGCTTAATATCCATATTTCAAATTACGTTGACTGCCCCTTTCTCTGGTCACGTGACTGCATTGTGGGTGCTTGCCAACCAGCCAACATTTATGTCTTATTTGCAGCATCCTACAGTCCTGTGACCACATTATACAATGTTTTTGCTGGAAACTGATGTTTACTTCCACTTTCTGGCAAAATAAAACATCCATAGCAAACAATGGGTTTGCTTCATGACAATGGCATTTGCTTAATGACTGCTAGATTCACTTTATGATCACTACGTTCACTTAAGCACCACCACAGAAATGGTTGTAAAATAGAGCATAGTCAAATGGTGAACCGCTTAATGACTGTTACAACTTACAACTGTAATGATCGGATCAATTACATTTGTAAATTGAGGATTACTTGTACTGAGGTAGTCTAAATTTAAAGGACAACAGGAATTAGTTCAGTGAAGGGCTAACAAGTTGATGAGGAGAGTGGAAGCCAGACCCTGTGAGATGTATCTTAAATGAACTGGGTGTATTTAATATGGAAGAGACTTCAGATATGTAAAAACGTTATATACAGACTTGACTTATGGCCACAATTGAGCACAGAATTTTGGTTGCTAATCAAGATATTTATTAAGTGAGTTAACTGAATTACTGCAGTTTTTAAGTTAGTAACATGGTTGTTAAGCAAATTTGACTTCCCCATTGACTTTGTTTGAAAGAAGTTTGCAAAAGCGAACACGTGACCCTGGGACATTGCAACCATCATGAATACCAAATGCCAATCAAGAATTTTGGTCACCTGGCCATGGGGATACTGCAACAGTCATATGAGTGAAAAACAGTTATAAGTCATTTTTTTCAGTGATGTTGCAACTGAATGGCCACTAAATGAACAGTTGTAAGTCGAGGACTAGTTGTAGAAGAAGGAATGGACTTGTTCTCTGTGAGCTCGGAAAACTAGAGTGGAGGGGCTAGAACTGCAGTAGTGAAAGATTATTAGGAACAATGATAGAGGCAGTTTCTGTAACCCTAGTTTCTTCAACTCATTTGGTATTGGATTTAGGACATTCTTGTTTTTATTTTTTTTAATTGCTTTTTCACTTTATAACATACATAATCTTCAACAGTAAATTAAAGAAGAATGTAGCAAAGGAGAAGGACTTAATTTAGGAAATTATTTTAACAGAAAACATTTATATTTTAATTTAAATTTATCTACATTTATATAATTATCGTGTTTATCGTATTATATTCCCCCCCATATTTACACTTGTAAATTACAATTTCAAATCATGTAACATATATCCAGAGGCAGAAAACCATCAATATGAAAGGTCAGCTATTTATCTGTTATAAGATCCAATCGGACAGCAGCATGTTAAACAAGGCATATGAAACATGGATCAGGACTTTTTATGAACCAGTTCTTTTATGGTTTATATATGATGTGCCATGGTTTATTCAATATACAATGAATAATATATTGGCTAAGTGTAGTGTGGGATTCCAGCCATTGTTTTGAGGAAATTATTTGGATCACATTATTATGAACTTTATCGATGTGCAATCTCATTTATTTTCACTTGCTTTTTTTCATCATTTGTTCTTCATATTATTTATATGATACATAATTAAAAAGATCAAAACTAGGACAAAGTAAAAAAGTAAAATAAATAGTGCAAAAAAAGTAGAAATAGAAAAGAAGATAGAAGAACATAGTGAAGAAAAAGAAAAAAATATGTAAAGAAACGACTTGCCTGTTCCAACGCAAGTATAAAGAATTTTAGTAGCTTACAGTTAGTCCTTGGCTTATAACCATTCATTTAATGACCGTTCAAAATTACAGCACTTGAAAAGAGTGACTTCTGACTGATTTTCACACTAAAGACCATTGCAGCAGCACCCCCCCCATGGTCACGTGATCTAAATTCGGGTGCTTGGCAACTGGCATGCATTTATGACATTTGCACGGTCCTGGGGTGATGTGTTCACCATTTGTAACCTCCTCAGCTGGCTTTTGACAAGCAAACTCAATGGAAGAAGCCAGATTTGCTAAATGACCACATTGCCCACTTAACTGCAGTGATTCACTGAACAACTGTGGCAAAAAGATCATAAAATGGGGCAAACTGACTTAACAACTGCCTTTGCTTAGCAACAGAAATTTTGGGACTCAATTGTGTTGGCAAGTTAACAAATGACCTGTATTACCTTTTTCTTAAAGTATAACAAATGATCTTCCCATCTTCTATCTATAGAAAATTCATAAAACCTTGTGATTCAGCTCTGGTCAGCAGAAGTCCATTAAGGATTACAAGAGATAGCAACCATATAGAGGTTTGGTCTAGTAATTAAGGCACCAGGCAAGAAACCAGGACAATCCACCACCTACGTGATGCCTCATTCTGCATAACTAGCACATAGCACAGGAAATGTAACATCCATTTCTTATCCCATTGTTTTCAACCCTTGCTCAGCCCAGATATTTTCTCACCCTAACTATATATAAGGAGGATTAATGGAATGAGCAGAACTTTGGAGTGCTGAGCTGCTATGAGAGTAGTTGTGCTAAAAGCAGTTGCTTAACAGATTGTTAATCATTTTAATGATTGTATTTTACTGAGAGGAGACTACAGCAAATTATTGTTATCCACAGCTCTATCAGAGGTCTCCAAACTTGACAACTTTAAGACTTCTGAACTTCAACTTCCGGGATTCCCCTGCCAGAAGTCCCCAAAGTTTTGTGACCTCTGGTCTACATATATGTGCTATTAGTGTTTTTTAAATCACACTAGCAATAATACTTTACATTTGCAAATGTCTTGAGGGCTCTTAAAATGCTTCAGCTGAATTATCTAGCTATACTTTACATGACACATCCAAAAAGTAAGTCTAAATTATCCTCAGTGTTGCAGAAGGGAATGATTCAGTGGGAAAAAAAGCAGCATCTTGCTTAAGATGGTGTTCAGAGTAGGGATGTTATGCAATTAGAAATGTAGATCTTATAAAGAAGAAAAGAGCCTACCCTGAAAAATAAATACCAAATGAACAGGCAACTTTCTTTTTTAAAAAAAAGCCAGTGGACACAAGATTATATACCTACTCTGTTTTCCCGAAAGTAAGACATCCCCCGAAAATAAGACTTACTTATAGTTTTGCCTCTTGCTGAAATATATGGCACCCCCCCAAAAATAAGACCTCCCCGAAGATAAGACCTCCCCGATAATAAGACCCCCCAAAGCTACTGTAACTTTGAACTCTGGATCGTAGCAGCGGGCGCCACCGCGCAACTCACTGTTGGACGCCGTGTAGCTGGAGCAGACAGGAAGTGCGAGGTCTCTTTTAATCAGAGAGTCCGCGCCGCCACCAGGACAAGCTGCCACCTGCTGCTCGCTCTGCCCTGACGGAGTCTGACTGATTCACAATTAGACAGTGAGTCGCATGTGGCAGGAGTCGGGCACATTGTGTGTACCGTATTCTTCATGGAAAAATAAGACATCCCCTGAAAATAAGACCTAGCGCATCTTTGGGAGCAAAAATTAACTGTCTTATTTTCAGGGAAACAGGGTAACATGAATTACGTACGTTTGCCACCTTCAGTTATAAAAACACACAATAAAAATATAATAAATTTGAAAGCAAATGCCAGTAGATAGGTTCCTTGTGTGCAATCTTAAAACATCTGGAGCATCACTTGAATGCCATGATATTGACAAAATCATCAACAGTCAATTGCAAAAGGCAGTTTTACTTGGAAGTACCTTATATCTTGCCGTGATACCTTTAATGCCATCAAATATTTGTCTGTCTTAGGACTTTAGAAAAAACTGAATAGGTGAGTAAAAATGTCAAATCCAGTGTAAACATCTGGCTGATTGTGAGACCTACCATAATAATTATTATGTATTATAATACAGAGTACACTAGGGTTAGTAAGGCTAGTTATTAAGGTTGGTGCCAGAAAACCTTATTATTCTTGTAAGGAATCTTTAGAACCAACAAGAAACCATGGGAAGAATAGAATTTGGAGAACCAGAATCTTTCAAAGTAGAGAAATAAGTGAAAGAAGAATGCATGTTATCTCCACATATATTCAATCTTCTATTTGAACGTGTTATGAGAAAGGCAGGATCAGAAAAGATGACAGTGAGAGTAACAATTGGAGATTGGAACACTACTCACCTGAGATACCATATGCAAGTAGCATCTTCTTGTAAGTTGAAATTAAAGTAAAATAATTTGCTGTGAAAGGAAGCATGAAAATCTAAAGCTTCAGTGTACCATAGTTAGAAAATGAAACTAATTTGATGAACTGTAAAGCTAATGGTAAAGAACTGAAGTTGACATTCTTCAGCTATTTATCGATAAATATGAACATGAAGAGTTGGAATATTTCAGGGACAGCAAAAGTCCAAACAGAAAGGAAATGGCGTTTCTGGTGGTAAAAAAAACCCTGCCAAACCTGGACACCAAGAATAAGTGAAAGAAGATACAGTGAATCAGTCCTTGATAATTAAAGACGTGATCATCAGGAAACAGAAACTCACATGTGTTGGCCATGTAATGTTAGCAGATTATTGATAAGCTAGAAAAATTGTAACACTTGGCAAGATTAAGGGATATAGAAGAAAGGGAAAGCAATGGATAGGATGAACGAATTTAATGGAATGTCCTTAGATGTCCTTATAATTCAGATAGGTCAAGACAAAAAGCATTTATCATAAAAGTAAACTCAACTTGATGGCTCCCAGCTGTCCTATATATAATGTAGGCCTACTTGGAAGTAAGTCCCAGAAACAAGACATTTCTTGATATATCTACAAGTAGTCCTCAGCCAATGACCACAATTTATGTTGCTAAATGAGACATTTGTTAAGTGAGCTTTGCCCTGTTTGTCAATCTTTGTGTTGCCACAGTTAAGTGAATCACTGCAGTTATTAAATGGGTAACACAGTTAAGTGAATCTAGCGTCCCCATTGACTTTGCTTGTTGGAAACGTGCAAAAAGTGATCGCGTAAACCCGGGACACTGCAATCGTCTTAAATATGAGTCAGTTGCCAAGCAACTGAATTTTGATCATATGACCATGGGGATGCTGTAATCGCCGTAAGTGTAAAAAATAATCATAAGTCATTTTTTTCAGTCCTATTGTAACTTTGAACTGTCACTGAACAAATGCTTGTGAGTCGGGGACTACCTGTATATAGGATTGTAGCCTTGACCTTCGAATATAATTCTTAAAATCCTCAGCCAAATAATTGGTCAATATTTGCCTAAAGTGAACACATCTTTGTTGACAGGTATAATCGTTCTGAAGAAACATGGAGAAACATGTGCCAAATAGCTGCCCCTGCTGCCATTTTCAGAAGAAGGACATTATTTATTTATTTGTTTGTTTAGACTTATATACCGTCCTTCTCCCGAAAGACTCAGGGCAGTGTACAGAAAACATGAAAAAAAAAAATTTCCACATTGAACTTTAGAAAACTATTTACAAAATATGGGATATGGGGGAAGGGAA
>JANHFO010010597.1:178456-188521 GCA_032468095.1 Pareas carinatus | reverse complement strand
CTTTCCGAGGTCAGTCAAATGAGGACCCAGATTGTTGGGGGCAATATGCGGATTTCTGTAAACCACTTAGAGAGGGCTATAAAGCACTGTGAAGTGGTATATAAGTCTAACTGCTAACTAACTAACTGCTATTGGACCAGCTATCCTGTTGCATAGCAGAATATCTCTGCCCATGCTGCTTGATAGGCAGCTTTGGGCTGACGCGTGAAGTTCCTTGGGGATGTCAACTTGCTTGGATGTATTATACATGTTTTTGAGTATGTAATTTAATACCATTAATGCTTGTTTTTTTTGTTTTTTTTACAGAAAACGAATAACTGGAAGCTGCATGACTTAAGAAGCAAGGATCTTTTCCTGTTATGATTTTCTAAGAAATGTACAAGAGGGAAAACAACACTATATTCTATAACAAATATCAATCATTGGAAGAAACCAAGTCTAAATGCTGTGATGCTCCAAAGAAATATTGACTGTAATTTATATTCTGTGCCAGCCAAGTGCTTGGAATTTGGGGGAGACTATTAATTATGGAACTATGTGTTCTTTAGTGATAGCATTCATTGCACTGGAGGAAAAATACATACACATTTAAAAAATGTTATAGGGTCAGCTTGTTTTCCAAAGAAATAGGCTTACTTACAGTTGATTTAGGGCCAGCATTTGCCATTCAGAATGGACATAAAGATAAGCTCTGTAGGTACTGGCTATGAAATGACAAATCAGAGGTACAGGTCTTTTTTATATCTTTAATAAAAAAGACCTGTTAGGGAACATCGCTTGGCATTTTAATTTTAATGGATAAAAAAGAAATGACTGATAAAGAAAATGCCTGGCAAGGAGGCACATTTATTCCTGCTTCTTTGGAATTTCTTAGTATAAATTATGATCTACAGAAAAACTGTAAGAGTAATGCTATACATAACCAATTACATAAACCGTATGATTCTTTTTCAAAGAAAGAGACATATTCAGAAACTGGAATTTCTTCTTCGCTGCAAAGGGCCATGTATGCCGAAATTCAGTTAAACATGGATGAATCTCAAATGAAGTTGAAATCATTAAGAAGCCAGTCCTCGGTCAACAAAAAAGAAAGTGAAACTACAGATGCCAGTTATGTTAAAGAGAGCAGTAGTCTCTCAAAAGGCGTACATACTTTGCATAATAATTTTATTTGGAATGACTGTGTGTCTTGCACTAATGATTCCATAGCCTGCACTTGTAACTACCTGGAACTGCAATCTTGTGGGAGTAAAACTGGACAAGTCCAAGATTCCTCTGATGAGTCAGTGGATAAATTATTGGGTTTCAAAAAAGGAACTCCAAAACTAAGTGTGGGAAGCTCAGTTCACCGTTTCTCAAGTGGTGATTTTACTGGAAGGATGCCTTCAGAGCCTCTTCTGAGCCATTTTGAAAACTGCACTGCCACCAAAATTATGGAGGAAACTTTTTCCCGAAATAAGAAAGAGCGTTCTACCTTATTAATAAGAAGATTTTGCAAAAATGATAAGCAGATTAAGAAATCGGTCTACACTGGAACCAGGGCGATTATAAGGACTTTACCGTCAGGGCACATAGGGGCTGTTGCTTGGAATTTTGTTGCTCAATGGAAGAGTCAAATTAAGTTAACGAACACTGGGATTATAACAGAACAGCTGAACATCCTTCAAGTTTCAATAAATCAAGCATTAAATTATTACCTTCTTCAATCAATGTGGCATGGGGTAAGTGCCTTTTTAAAATCCAATTTTGGAATATGCTGGTTGGTAGATGCAGAATTTAAATTTTAAATTGCTTTTTGTGGCGGTTAAAATTCAGTGACGTAGCCAAGTAAAATAGGTAAATACTGTTTCTTAACCAGTTTATTAGAAACCAGAGGAACACATTCTTAGACCTTAAATCCATTTATGATGCTATTTTACTGTTTTCCAATTATTTAGCTATTTGTGGGATAAAAATATAGATAGTACTCAACTTATGACCACAATTGAGCCTAAAATTCCTTTGCTAAGCAAGGCAGTGAGTTTTGCCTCATTGTATGACCTTTTGGCCACAGTTAAGCGAATCATTGCATTTGTTAAATGAATCATGCGGTCATTAAATGAATCTCCCTTCCCCCAGTGACTTTGTCAGAAACCTGCTGGGAAGGTTACAAATGGGGATCGCAAGACACAGGGACAATGCAACTGCCATAAATGCATGCCAAGTACCCCAAATTTTGATCAGCTCACCATGGGAATGTCACAATGGTCATAGTCATGAAAACTAGCATAATTCACTTTTTTCAGTGCCATTGTAACTTTGATTGGTCAGTAAATGAAGAGTTATAAGTTGAGGACTACCCTGTAATGAGAGGAAAGAATGATCTGGGCTTACATATTCAATAGTAAGTTGGGTTGATGAAGTATACTTTTAATTGCTTAGGATAGAGCGGAAGTAATCTGTGTGGAATAGATTTCTAGATGATTTGGGGATGTGACAGGATCTTGGACAATTATGGCATTTATTTGAATATTAAAGTATTTAATATTTTACTGAATTTTACAGTATTAAAGTGTGTTATGGAGTCCTTGGTGCTCTCTAAGGTTGTTTGTATTATTGCCAGCGTTTCATTACCCAAGGTAACATCAGTGCTCCCTGTTTATTGTATATAGTAACTTAGCCTGCCAATGTTGGTGGAGATAGGGTTTTCTCATTGGTATTCCTTGTTGAGCGTTTGGTTTTTTGCTTGATTGTTTGTGTGGTGTTGATCCCTGTTTACCTGGGTGCTTGCTCCTAGAGAGGATGTGTTCTGGTCTTGTTGTTTCCTTCTTAGCTTTTTTAATGTAACTTTTTAATGGTGTGTAAACATAGTTTATTTCTGGGACTGTTGAAGGCTGATTTGTCTGAGTACCAAGCTTCCAGGATTTCACAAGAGGTTTTTGGATTTAGTTTGGTCTAGGAAGCTCATGATTTCTCAGTTTGAACTGTGGTTGCATTGTCCATGTATTATGAGATTAAGGAGTTATGTCTTCTCTTTTTTATTATCTTTGGCTATAAGCCAAACCCTTAACTTTGATCTCCTGTAGCTAATACTGAGATAGGAGTTTACTGCAGTGCTGGAATTGTTGGGTTCCACTTAGCTGGAGACATTCCTTGACAAATGACTGACCAGATCATTTATTATATGAAGAAACATTTACTGCCGAGGAATAGCCTAACAATGTTTGCTATTGCTGGGAAGTAAAATGATTTCCCCCCATGATGTTAGAAACAAAATTAGGGAACAAATATATATTCTGTCAAACATTTTATTTGTGAATATAAAGCATCCCCCCCTTCAATATGGGGTTATCTAGCTACATTGAAATTCATGGTCCAGCATTTTAAACAGTTTCCTAACACATGTGGAGAGAGTCAGGTTTGACAAAGATGAGTTAATTAAATTGGGTAATTGATTCTCTAACCACAGGTATAGTTTTAAAATAATGGTTGTACATAATTAGGTATGTAGTTACTATCTGCCAATTGGTATCATGTATATACTTGATAAGTTGACATAGCTATACATTTTTTGAGTACTCTGATGGTATTCTGGTTACAGTCAGAGATTTTAATATCAGATTAGGCTCAAATGATGCAATTCTATATATTGCATCTCTTTGACAATTATTAGACTTTGATTAAAGACTCGCCATTTTAAACGTTGGAGGTGCTAACCTTTTAGCCCATAGCAATTAGTCCATACCCGTAGTACAATGTATTTATTGAAAATGAGTCAACAGAAGATGGCTCAAGATGGTACCTTTCTTTGCAAGGATTTTCAGTTAGTAGTGTTAATTGTTTTGTATTTTCAGAAAAGTGATTGCAGCCAGGCATTGCAGATCTTCTGAGGGGTCGCTTCCCAGTCCCAGGGTGGTCGCCACCTCCCCTGGGACTGCACAACATCCCCTCTCTTTGTTGCCTCTCCGGGACAACTTTAGGGTTGGCTCCTAGATCGGAATCGACCTGATCTGCAAGCTGTCAGGCAGTTCGGCTTGAGAGCCTTCCAAGCCTGCTGCCTCACCGCCACATCGTCCGCCAGAAGTCACACAATCTTCATCAGTAGGTTAAAGAGAAGTATTGGAGAAAAGAAGGAGTTGATCTTACAAATTCTTTTAACAGTAAACATTTACATTTTGGAATAAACTTTTCTAGCTTTGTATGATTATTGTAATTATCATACTGTACATTTCCCCCTATTACTTATTTTAAACACTTGTAAGTTGCAGTTTTAAATCTTGTAATACATATTCATAGGACAAAAGCCATCAATATGAAGAGTCAGTTATTTCTCTGTTATATTGTCCAATCATGCAACTGTATATTATACATAACATATGAAATAATCATTCTCACTCAATATCCTTAATATCTCATTACTCATTGTTTTTTCCTTCCTTCTTCTTCTATCTTTTTCTTCTTCCTTTTTCTGTCTTTCTTTTCTTCTCCTTCCTCCTCCCTTTCCTCCTCTTTCCTTTCTTCCCTTCTTTCTTCCTTTCATTTCCTTTTCTCCCTCTCTTCCTTTTCTCTCCCTTCCCTACTTCCCTCTTCTCCTGTTCCTCCCTACTTCCCTTTCCTGCTTCTTTCCTCTTTTCCTCCTCTTTACTTCTTTCTCTTTCCTCAGTTTCCCTCTTTCTCCTTTTCTTCCCTCCTTTCTCCTTTTCTTCTCCCCTTCTCCTCTCTTTCTCTCCTCTCCCTTCCCTACTACCCTTTCTTCCCGCTCTCCTTTTCTTCACTTTACTTTATCTTCTCATTTTTCTTCTTTCCCTTTTTGTTTCTTCCATCTTCCCCTTCTTTATTAAATATCTAACTTTACATTATCTTGGCATATCATTATTCACACATTTTAATTTCCATTCCTTCTTTCCTTTCAGCAGACTATTTAAATGGTATTCAGGACTAAGTCATTCCATTTAAGATTCTCATATAAAAAGCCACATGCAAATTTTACACCTCCCTTATTTTCACTATTAAAACTTTGAGTGTATTTCATTGATATAGAATAGAGGACAAAAGACTTAAATTTATAAATTCAATTCATGCCTTCTCATTTTCCCAGTTCAATCACATTATCATTTAATTTCTATTTCAAACTAATTTCTATAATATCTATAACCTGCTATTAGGTGTAAAAATAATATTATACTCTATATTCTTAACTTATTATCCTTATTGAATTAACATCTAAATTTGCTAAGAATGTATTATTGATCACACATTTTAATTTCCATTTATTAATATATTAATGCTAATTGATATAGTTATTTAATACATCCAATGTACATTAGTACCTATAGAGGACGCACAACAAATTTCTTATTTTTAGTATTGCAACTTTACCTATATTTCATTTATACTAAGAACAAATATTTATATTTACATATTCTTCATTTTTAGACAAATCTTTAAATAATACTTTGACCTTTTATGTTTAAAATCATTTCTCCAATGTCTCTTATTTTTAGAAGTGTTCTAAACTTTTTTTCGGTTCTTATTTTCTATCCTATTCCTTTTCTTATAAATGTATGTTCTCCATCCGTGTTTATAGATTGCATCTTTCCATTCAATCTGTGTCACACTCCTCTGTTTAGCATATTCTGGCTTTTACATCTCGCGTTCTTATTCCTTAGGAAGAAATGTTTCCTTTGCCTTTTCTCTGGTCGATTGTTTTGTCCTTTTATTGTTATTATTGTGTGCTTTCAACATTTCTTGTATGTTTCATCCCTTCTTATATTGTGGTACCTTGGTACTCAACTGCTTTGAAACTCATCAAATTTGGTATTCAGTTCATTTTGACCCTAAAATTTTGTCCCGGTATTCATTATTTGTTTGGTATTCCACACAAGCTAGAACTTGTCGTTGTCGGCTGCCTTGTGACTCATTACACTATTCCTTATTGGAAAAATTTGTTTGGAACTTATCATTTTTGGTTCTCATCGCAACTCCTGGAAACCAGTTATCAATGAGTTCCGAGGTGCTATTATATTTCTAATATGCGCTTCCATTTTGAGGTATTCTCTGTCCTTACAAATTCTATTGCTTCCATCACTTTCAGAAATGCTTGATGCATTTTCCTTTTGATCTTTAAATTTATCACTTTTTAAATTAATCACATCAGCTATTTCCACCTTCCCTTTCCTTTCGACCCATTCACACTTATTTGCAAATTAATTCTCATTCATTTTCTCTATATGAATAAATCATTTCATTGTACTTCTATTCCCATTAACTTTTTTGTATTCAATTTGCTTTCATTCAACACTGTTTAATTCTATCTCTTATTTGTTTTAATCACACCTTATGCCATTCTGACCGCATTCAACTTCTGTGTGTTTCCTGACATATTCAACTGTCACTTTCCAATAATAAAATGGTCAGAAGCTCAGTCTTTTGTATCAACATTTTAATTCCTTTCAGCATTGTTTTCCTCCCAAAAATGCACATAAAATAAGCTCTAGTATCTATTTGGAGACAAAATTGATATCAGATCTGGTTTTAGTTTTGGGGAAACAGCGTACTACACACTTTTCTGCCAGCATTGACAAGTTTTAAAATTGTTTCATCAGTTTTTCTATTCCCCAAGAAACATAGATTGATTTCTGTGCTCTTTGTTTTTCACCTTTTATGAATAACTTCCAAGTATTCACTTTATTTCCCTGTCAACATACTGTAAGTTCTTCAGTGTTTGAAACATTAATTTTTGATTCTATACTGCTTGCTATATCATACAATCTGTCTAACATTCCTTGCAAATTATTTCCATATACCGTATTACATCAATTATAAGATGTAAGTTTTTCGTATTTTGATCTCTCTGTATTCATGGTGCGTCTTATATTTGATGGCGTCTTACCAGGGTAAAGGGTATGCTTATTGTTTAAATGCACTTTGATGCTGCTGTAGCAGGGGGAGGAGATGGAAGAGACCCAGAGTGGTCTCCTCCCAGAGGTGTCTCCTCTCAAGCTGGGGCGGACAGCTGGGGTGCGGCGCGTGCCTGACAGCTGGGGTAATGGCATCAGCTGTTCAACGGCGGTGTGTGGACCAGCTGGGAGGGGGGAAAGGAAAACCCTTTCAACAGAGAGCCTTTCCTTTCCCCCTATCTGCTGGTCTGTACACTGCTGTCAAACAGCTGATACGCGCGCCGCCCCAGCTGTCCAGCATGCGCAATGTCCCAGTTGTTCACCCCAGTTTGGGAGAAGATCCCTCCGAGAAGAGACCCCTCTGAGTCTCATCGGTCTCCTCCCCTGCTACACTGCATTTAAACGAAAACCTATTTCTAACTTAAAAAAATAAGAGTGCATCGGTGGTGCCTTATAATCAATGTAATACGATAATATAATGCTTTACCCAAATGCAATAAAAACAAACACAATACAGGTAGTATTACGATCACAATTGAGCCCAAAATTTACATTGCTAAGTGAGAAATTTATTAAGTGAGTTTTGCCTATTTTATAACCTTTCTTGCCACATTTATTTAGTGAATCAGTGCAGCTGTTAAATAAGTAACATGGTTGTTATGTGAACCTGGTTTCCTCATTGACTTTGCTTGTCAGAAGGTTGCAAAAGGTGACCACATGATTCTGGGACACTGCAACGTTCATAAATGTGAGTCAGTTGTCAAGCATCCAAATATAAATTATGTGATTCTGGAGATGCTGCAGCGAGCATAAGCGGGACACTTTTTTCAGTGCTGTTGTAAGTTTGAATGGTCACTAAGTGAACTATTGTAAGTTAAGGACTTACAACAGTTGTAAGGGATTACAAATTTGTAATATAATAAAATTAACTCAGACTGTAACAGCAACTGGGTTATTCAATATTAACACTGAAATAACTAACACAACAATAGCATGGCACTCTCTGCACATAGAAGTACATGTATCCTAACATCCCCTAACAGAGCTCCAAGCATTCTTGTATATTTATCCAGAAATACATGAAGCTACTCTATGATTAACAATGAATAATCCACTGACTGCTCAATTTATTTAACACATTCCCTGTCTGGTATACAGCAATGTTGCACTTCCTAGATTTTACTCATTGGCAGAATTTTGATTGACTTTCTAACATATAATTATCAAACTATAGTACGGTAGTAGCTGTCTTATTTACTTTTGGTTATCTTTTTCTTTGAGTAGGGAACAAGAACGGCATTTTCCCAAACATTCGACACAGATACACACACTGTACACGAATAGTGTAGGAGCTGTGAATTTCCAGTTACAGCATTATCCTAGGTATGTTATGTAACAACATTAAGAGAAAATTCTGTTTGGTAATATATTAATTGCAAAATTCTCTGCCTAAATGTAGGAATTCAGTTTTCATGAGTATAATGGTTACATGTTGTTGATGTACTAAATGGTGACTGTCAAATTAATAGTTTAGTAAAACCTGAAAAGAAGTTACATTTAAACGACCATACAAGAACAGCTTGTCCCTTGTGCGTGAGCATAGATAGATGTTCTGTAACAACTGTTGTTAGGGATTATTATGTTTATAAACTTGCACAACAAAGAATGACCTTTTGAAATAATATTAACAGTTTTCAACTGTTCTCTGCAACTAACAATGTGTAATTGTATTTTGAAAAATTACATGATTAAAATGCATTCATTTTTGAGTGACAGCTCTTTGCGCGTGATTCTGTTTTTATGCACTCTTTTCTACCTTTGGTAAAACTTTTTATAAACACAATATTGTTGGGCTTATTCTTTTATTTCATTCTTGTTGAAGCATTTCTGTTCCACTGATCAAATAAAACTGATACTTAGGAAAAAAAATAGTTTGGAAAGAGAGACCCTTGGCCATAGAGTGACCGAGGGCTGGATATGTCTGAATGGCTGATGATGATGAAGACTTTGGGAAGGAGATAATAGTCTGATTATGTGTCATCAGATCACTTTTGACTCTTAGTTACCACAAAGATCTCTCCCTAGCTTAGTCTTTCAAGGATCTCAACAGTGCGCTCATCGCCACTGTAATTTGATGCTGGTTGTTGCCTTTTTCTCTTTTCTTCCAACTTTCCCAGCACTAAAGAGCCTTTTCCACATAGCTGGGTCTTTAAATAATGTGTCTGAAGTCGGATAATTGGAACCTGGTCAGTTGTGTCTCATGTGGAAACTATGGGTTGATTTGTTCAATGATCCATTTTGGAGGTTTTTGGTTGACCATGATACTCTCAGAAGTCTTCTAACATCAGAGTTTAAAAGTATCATTACTCTTCCTGAAAGCAAATTCAATCACTGGTTCTTGATTATATGTTCAAAATATGGACATAAACTTCACTAGTCATTTTTATTGTTAATATAGAACTACAGAAAGAAAGAAACCATGTATTTTATAAATTAAAAATCATTTATTAAATAAATTTCCATCTCAGTTGTCTTTTACTTCCTTTATACCACTTCAGGTGTCAAGTTCTGGTTCTTGCTTTTCTGGTCAGCCTCAACCATAGTCATTTGATGATGAGGTAGCATTTGACTGGTACTGCTAAATTTTAGGTATCTTTTAGATTTCTCATAAGTTTCACTATTGCAATGAAATGGCTATAATTCTTATTAGTGTTACTTTTTACTGGTTTATGACTGAAAAAAGTTTTGGCTAAGTAGCTGTACACATACAAATTTGGAAGAAATGTTCAAAATGTTACATGAAATTCTAATAGAAATTAATAGACATTAAATAGAGGCACTTAAATTCTAGTCTTTTCAAAACAACTAAGCTAAATACCATATTTCTGGACACTAGAATGCAGTCTTCTCAGCTTGTGGTTTTGTCTATTCAAGATGGCTCTTGAACATCTTTTGATTTTTCTTCTTGTTCTACCTGTATAAGCTAGAAATATATATCTTTATGACTTACCGTATTTTTCGCACCATAAGGCGCACCGGACCATAAGACGCGGGGCGCCCTGAGGCACCCCGCGGTTGTGCGGAATTCATTCCACGGGATGCTGGGAGTGCTCCAATTCACGGGAGCGCCTGGGGCGATTCTTTTGCTTTGGAGATTCCGGCGGAGCGATTCCATGCACCCGGAAAT
>JANHFO010010597.1:110875-127767 GCA_032468095.1 Pareas carinatus | reverse complement strand
TTATTTAGCAAAAAAGAAAAAAATTATCAAAATGGGGCAGGTCTTCAAAAAGGAATAACAGAAAAGAGCCTCTTTTAGCTTAGTAAAGATTAATAGTCGTTCAAGGTGATTAAGAAATGAAAGGCATGGCTTACTGTCCATTTTAAAAATAAATTCCAAAACAACTGCATTCTTCAACAACAAATTGATTGTAGCCCCAGTCTCCCAGCATCAGCATGCAAGCTTTAACAGAGCTCCACCCCTAAATCATCTTGAAAGCTATTTGCTGTTTCAGAGAATCTTGGGAAATTCTGAAATGCTCCCTAATCCAGGACTGTCATATAAACTGAAGGAATGCCAGTTCCTTCTGTTAGTTATTGAGAAGCTACATGCCAGGGAAGAATGCCTCAGAGATCCAACCCTGAGCAATGTAACCAGCTGGCCACTAACACAGGATGCCAGGTAGTCCTCAACTTATGACCACAATTGAGCCCAAAATTTCTGTTGTTTAAGTGAATCATTTGTTGATTTTTGCCCCATTTTATGACTTTTTGCACAGTTGTTAAGTGAAGCACTGTAGTTGATAAGTTAGTAGCCTGGTTGTTAAGTGAATCTGACTTCCCCATTGACTTCGCTTGTCAAAAGGTTGCAAAAGGTGATCACATAATCCTGGAACACAGCAACAGTCCTAAATATGAACTAGTTACTAAGCATTTGAATATTGATCACATGATCATGAGGATGCTACAAAGGTTGTAACTATGAAAAATTGCCATAAGTTACATTTTTTCAGTGCCGTTGTAACTTTGAAGGGTTACTGAACGAGCTGTTGTAAGTTGAGGACTACCTGTAGTTCTAAGAACTGAAGGACAAGTTACTTGAACATAAATAAAGTGGTGTCTTGTACTGAAAACACAGCTTTGAAATGGTTTTGAGCAAAACATTGTGGAAAGGCAAAGCTATGAATATGAATATATAAACGAAGAATACTTGAAGAACAATAATTACAAGCAACCATCCTTTGTTTCCTGATTACTAGAAGTAATAAAAGGAGGAGGAAGAGGAAGTGTGGGTGAAGTATGTTGAAGACTGCAGCTCATCTTTGTCTGTATTTACACAGCAACGTAGCTGTGAAGAAAAACATCATAAACAACGACCTCATATAATTCTGAACAATTAAGGTTATACTAATATCCAGTTAATAAACATTTGTGCAGAAAACACAAATGCCCTTTTCTAAATGTGCTCATTCCCTTAATATGTATGTGAGGTCATCTTTGCTTCCTGACAAAATAGCTTCTAATGTAATTACAGTATCATCTGGCATCAGTTCTTTCTGTGCATATGAACAATATATGATGTTTGGCTGATCATCTTCTTGTCCTTTCATTTTACATCTTGACATCTAAAAAGTATTTGCAAAGCCTTGGATTTGTTGTTTAGCCATTTAAAGCTCTTTTAAGAATTAGCTCATTATTAATTGAAGCTTACGTTTTCTTTGAAACATGTTTGTTTGTTAGATATTACATTTGAAAGGCTTTTCATAAAAATAAATAGAAGTTTTCATGCATAAAATGAAGAAAAGTAGAGATAGCATACTATATAACATCAGTAACTGGCTTTTGCTAATAACATTCCTATTGGCTGACTTTGATTTTTGTACATCGTTTTCAGTAGATTTTCAGTTAATAAAAGTATTACTAAGTTGAACTTTATATTCTTTATCATTTTCTTATTATTCAGATACTTGTCCCAATTATAGCTCTTTTGGTAAAACGAAGCAGCAAAAATAATTTGTTTTGATTGTATTTAAAATGTAAACTGCCTAAATTTTCATTCTTCTGCATTATTTTATGGTAAACTAGTCTTTTTAAAAATTCTTAAATGTGAGAATTGTTGGCAATTGAAGCAGTGATGTATTCCAATGGAATAAAAATAACCATGTCATTCTCTGTTATAACTGTTCATTTCAGTTTTGACACATGCTTTTGATGAACCATGTTGATTTCTATAGTAGTACATTTTTATAGCAATATACTTGGAATAATTTCTCCATACCGTTAAAATGTTTAGTCATGAGTCTATGAAAAAGCCTGCAATATTTCTTTGCTTCCAATCCATAATGAAGTATGGCTTTTTGAAATCTATTTTCCAGACTCATGCTTTGGGGTTATAAATGTATGAATCATGTAATCATCCTAGACAGTCAGGATGGTGCAGTGGTTAAAAATCAGCACTGCAGGCTCTTTCTGCTGACTGCCATCTGCCATTAGCCATCGAAAGTTCAGCAGTTTGATTCTCACTGTCTCAAGGTTCGATTCTCACTGTCTCAAGGTTCAGCAGTTCAATTCTCACTGGATCAAGGTTGACTCAGCCTCCCATCTTTCCGAGGTCGGTAAAATGAGGACCCAGATTATTGGGGCAATATGCTGACTGTGTAAACCGCTTAGAGAGTGCTGTAAAGCACTGTTAAGCGGTATATAAGTCTAATAAATAAATAAATAAATAAATAAATAAATCATATTATTACAGGTTTGTCTATCACTTATATGATATAGGTTGGAAATTGGGTCTTTGGTGTGTATTGAATAATTTGTGATGCTGAACTGTTCTAAGTATGCTTGTCAGATCTTTTAATTGTTTGCAGTTCTTAAGCCACAGCAAGGGAGATGTGTCGGTGGGTATTTCCCACTTTTAAAAGAGAAAGAGTTATGCAAGGAAGACAAAGGAAATCTTATGCATACGTTTTGAGTACTAGCGTCTTATCAGATCTCATTTCCTTTTGAGTATACTTTTAATTTTTTCTGAAATAATAAATATTTATGAACTCTACTATATTTTTATTAAAAAAGCAAACCGACATTGGTGACATGTTGATTTACTCATAAGTAAGTAAGTAAAATTTTATTTATACCCCGCCCTTCTCCCGAAGGACTCAGGGCGGCTTACAGGCATATAAAAAACATACATAATAAGACATGAAACATTTAAAAATCACTAAAAATATTAAATCGAGCCTGTATAATACTTTAAAAAGGGGGAGTGATAAAAGTAGTTACCAATTTAATCTAAGTTTAAAATGCAGGAGGTCACGGACGTGGCTAACCCACGCCCGCCTGTTGAAATAAGTGAGTCTTTAGGGCACAGCGAAAGGGCTGGAGATCGATAATTGAACGGATAGCAGGGGGAAGGTCATTCCAGGTCAAACCATAAGAACTCTGGTAAATAAACCAAACATAGATGTTTAAACAAATGCAATATTTTTTACTATTTTATATTTTTTATAAAATAGTCCTTTTGTTACAAATTAAAATCTTTGAGAAAGTATGGCTTTAACATTAATTAACATTAAATATTTTACATAATGTTGCAAGGACATCATGCACAACTGTATTATTACTCCTCAAAATTGCACGATGAAATTTAAATTTAAGTTTAAATTTTATTGAATTTATATACCGACCTCCTCCCGAAGGACTCGGGGCGGCGAACAGCCATTAAAATACATATGTACAAAAACTAAAACCGAAATAAAATAAACTATTATATAAGGCCAATAAAAATTTAAGAAACTATTAAAATTTAAAAATCTAAACCCCAAGAAATATAATTAATAAAAACCAAATCCCATTGAGGGGAAAAATGGGAAACTAGGACAGCTCGGCCTGAACAAATAAATAGGTTTTGAGGGCACGGTGAAATGTACGGAGGTCAGGAATCATGCGTATCTCTGGGGGGAGTTCGTTCCACATGGTAGGAGCAGCCACATAGAAGGCTCTCCCTCTGGGTGTCGCCAGCCGACATTGTTTGGCCGATGTCATCCAAATGAGGCTCTCTCTGTGGGAGCGCACTGGACAGTGGGAGGTAATGGATGGTAATAGGCATTCCTGTAAATATCTAGTAATGTAAATGACAAGTCACATGCTGATCTCTGCAAATGAAGGCTCACTGTTTCTTGGTTTCTATTCAGCTTAACAACTGGAGAGCTGTCAGATTCTGAAAATGACATATCTGATCAGTGCAAAGAATGGGCTACCCAGGCTGCTGAAGAACAACAGGAAGCTTTCAGCCATGGAATAGAGCTAATTCCCTGGTATGTGTTGTCAATCAGAGCTGATGTCCATCAGTTCTTATTGCAAGGCGCAACCGTTATACGTTATGATCAAGAAGCTCATTTATCAGCTCGTTGTTTCCTTCAACTTCAACCTGACAATAGCACGCTGCTATGGACAAAGCCAACCGTTGCTTGCTGTGCAAATTCTAAAATGAAACTTAGCATATTAGGTAGCACCGCTGAACTTGGAAAATTTCAGTTTCTTAGCACTACTGGATTAAATGGACTGGTTGAGGGTTGCTTAGATCTGCTGTCAGCAAAAGCCGTGCATATGGGACACTCCGGCATTGATATGCATGCGGTTTGCATTCAGAATAACCTTTTAAATATGACTCTTGAAGAGAATGGTATAACATTATTGTATGGACTTCAAACCACTGAAAACAAATTGCTGCACTTTGTGGCTCCAAAATATACTGCTAAAATGTTGTTTCATGGATTGTTGGAGTTAATTTCAGCTATAAGAAAGATGAAAAGGTTTCCTGATCAGAGATTACAGTGGCTGCGGAAACAGTATGTCAGCCTCTACCAGGTAAAGTGAATTATAGTTCTCCCTTTTCCCATCCAATATTTTTTTTCTGTTATTGCATTGTTGAACTCCGTAATAATCTATTCCCCGTTCCAAGACTCTACACAATTAAAAGAATATGAACTATTTCTCTTCAATTATGTAGATTGTACCTTTTAATAAAATCGAATACATTTATTAGGAGGATGGCCGATACGAGGGTCCAACCTTGGCTCAAGCGGTTGAGTTGTTTGGAGGAAGACGCTGGAGTACAAGAAATGCAAGTTCAGGAAATTTGTCAAAAAGCGTAGAAAAGCCAGGTGTGCAAAGAAACAACACTTTAGGAATCAGTGCAGCTAAGAAGAAGAAGAAAGTGCTCATGAGGGTAGGAATCTTTTGTTAGTTAATATTATTAAACAAATTATTTAAGACTTACTATGTTTTCACCCATCAGAGTCAATTTTTACATAAATAATTTCTAGTTATTTAAATTTCATTTATTTGGAAGCAATGCACTTTTTTCTTTTTCTTTTTATATATAAATAATATTATAAAAGTTTGCCTGTATTAAATAAAACCGTAAATAGAATGTTCTCAGTGGTATTTTGACTTCTAAAGTTGGCCTTTGTAGTTTTAAATCTAAGGAGAATAGAATGACATACATTTGAAGTATAATGATATTTTACAGAATGCAGAAAACACTATTTTTTTATGCTGCTCAGAAAAATGCTACCTTGGAAACAGAATCCAAGTATGTCAGGTTTTGTTATCATTCTTCCTTCAGTCATGCAGTCGGTCCAGTTAAAATCTTTCCTTACTTTTCCAAGGTTATTTTTAAAAATGCCTAACTTGACCCACCAACAAATATTGTTATTCATTCTGTTCCATGTGGAACTTTCATAGCCTTTTGGTTCACCAAACTGATTTGATTAGCTGTCCATAGAGCTGTATGACTTACAAAATGGAAAGTGGTTGAAATGTGTATTGTTTTCTAAGATGTTTACTGAGAAAGTCACTGTTTCAAGGGTGAAAGTGGAGACGGCACTGATGATGAGATGGCAAGTCGAAAACCAAGACCTCTTAAGGAAAATCGGAATAGAAGTGGTTCAGACCCTCAAGATATTGATGAACAAGAAGAACCAGGTAAAAATAATAATATTTTTTAATATTTAATATTTTATTAAACATATGCCACTCAACTCTCAGTGACTCTGGGTAACTTGTGGCAATCAAAGAAATTATAATAAAATCAGTAAAAGATAAAAGATGGTGACTTGCAAACAAAGGCTTATGATCCTACTGGCAGCCAGAATGGTGACTGGAGAGGAGAGGACACATGCAAACCTAAGTCATATGCAGATTAATAATGATGATGTTACCTAGTTGGATAATGAAACATCTGCAAGAAAACAACCATGCTCAGAGAGCACCAAGGACAACCCCCCCTCTTAATAATCGAACCATTGAACTTATGCTGCATATTGGAAATGTGATTAAATTACATTCTATGTATTAAAAGTGAATTTCATATTTCTCAAGATTCCTATGGGATACCGTCTTATCAAAATTCCATTTGTGTTCGATTTGAAGAGGCCTCTCATCATGACCAAAAATATTTCAGGATGCCAAACATTTGAAAAAATGTCAGTGTTTTAATTCTATGCTTAGAAGTTACTACCTGGTGGTTCAATTTTGTCTAAAGAAATCGCTGCTTTGCCGGAACGAAATCATTTACATTTATGAATATTAGAAAGATGAGCATTTCTCTTTTTCTTTAGATAGAAGTAAATCACTCCCAATTGGGAAACAGAATATGGGACATTAGTGATATATGTTACTAGACATTTCCTGAAGCATTTTAAGCAGTTATTCTCAGCACTTTACTTCCTGTCTGACAAATACTTGCGTATAATACAAAATTACAAACAAAAAAATGTAAAACACAAAATGTTGTACACTGTTTCAGAAACTGGATAAGTAACTCAATAAAATATAGTCCTTTAGTTTTTTTTATTGGACATCAGACGTGGGTCAAATAACACTTATCGATAAATAAAAGTCACTGATAAAATTACTTTTATTGTTAGATCCAACTCTTCTGGTCGCTTTTACAGGTACAAATACTCTGCCTTCAAGAAGAACACAGTCACTGACTACTTCAGAGCCACCTAGTGTAACACCTGGTGTCTCTTCACCCGCTAGACCACAGTCTTCTCCGGTGATGTCACTTTCAATAAAAAGTCAACCTAGGTAAGAAGAAAGTGGATTTCTTAAAGCCTGTTATAAGTATTGGCTATGAGCGGCCTTTTCTTTCTCTTTTCATCCATGGATGAAAAAAAAGGGCTTGTTTTTATTATCTGAGAAACTGACGGTTGACAGCTTTTTTTAGTTATCACTTCTGTTTGTGTAATAGAATTGTACTTATGAGTGTATAGAAACTCAAAATTTGGGGATCATGGGAACAATGATTGCACCGAGCTGAGCCTTCTAAAATAAAGGGACAAGATGAGATGAGATAAGATAGCCTTTCTTGTTACTTTTTCTATTGTATCACTAGAATAATATATTAAATAAATCAATATAGGTTCCTTCTTTAATCAAGTAATGGAAATTGGCCTTGTGAAGATGATATGTCTAGAGCAAGGGTGTCAAACTCAAGTCCTGCAGGTCAGATCCAGCCCACGGCTTCCTTGGATCTGTTCTGCAGGGCCACCCTGGAGGCGAGTGAGGTACGCCCTCGGTGGCTGCAGGGGAGGTGGCAGGGTGGTAGCGGTGCTTGCGGGGGGGGCAGCGCTCAGGGGTGGCAGGTCTAGAGTACAATATTATTGTATTCTACAACATTATACTAATTAAATAACTGCTTTTACATAAACATGTAATCAGATATACTCAAAATAATTTTTTTTAGCACCTGGAGCAGTAGTAGCTGGCATGGAAGAGGTAAAGGAGGATTGAAAGGTTTCCAGACCTGTATGGCTTCTGATAGCAATATGACCTTTGTTGAATTTGTAGAGCTCTTCAAGGCTTTCAGGTAATAACTACTGGTTTATTCCACACAGGCGGATTCAATTTACATAGTTTAAAAAATGCATAATAAATATAGTCTATGTATTACAGTGTACGAAGCCGCAAAGATCTTAAGGATCTTTTTGATACATATGCCATACCATGCAATCGTCTGAATCCTGATTCAGCTCCCCTGTATACCTCCCTGAAGATTGATGAGAATACGAGTGGCCTCCAGCCTGATTTAGGTAAAACTAAATAATGTGATAGCAGATTGGTTTTGTATCTGGATTGCGTATGACAGAGTTGTAATTCCAATGCAAGTAGTCCTTGCTTAATGCTGTTCTAAAGTGCAGTGTCACGTGACCACATCACGTAAACTGGCAGCCTTGCCATCATCATTAAGCAAGGATTGTGGATCATTAAGTGAGGACCTCATGTACCTACCACTTGAAACTTCCTGGTAACTTCCAACAAGCAGTGAGGAATCTGGTAAGAAGATGGAAGTCCTAGTTGGGAGAAGACTTTTTTTACATAGTTTGCAAGCAGTATGGAAGGTGGGATGAAAGGGTCTTACACTTGCTCTGCTGCTTGAGGGCTCTTTGAGACAAAACCTGACAGGAGCAAGAGTAACGTATTGGAATGAATTGTAATCTCCTGCTGGCTTCCTCATTGACTTTGCTTGTGGAAGCTGGCAGTGAAGGTTGCAAATGACAATCGTGTGATTTCAGGATGCTGCAACATCATAATTGCAGACTGGTTGCCAAGCACCTAGATTGCAGTCCTGACCATGGGGACACTGTTGTAATTGCGAGAATTCATCATAAATCCCCTTTGCTCATTGCCATTGTAACTTTGAATAGCCGCTGAACAAGCGGTCATTCAGTGAGGATTACCTGTAATAACTTTGTATGCTTGTTGGCCGAATATTTCTTTTTTCTATAGTGTAGTCAGTGCTTTTTGTAAGAAAAAAGGTGCCGGACCTTGTTAATCTTTTGTTTTTTAAAAAAAAATCTATATTCAGTTCTTACCGTCTATTTAATTTATTGTATTTAAGGCAAAAAAGAGGTACTGGAACTGCATTCCAGTGCGTTCTATGGCAGAAAAAGCATTGAGTTTAGTGCAATGCATTGAGGGGTAAATCACATTACTATTATTATTTAGACTTATATACTGCTTAACAGTGCTTTACAGCACTCTCTAAGCAGTTTAGCATAATTGCCTCAAACAATCTGGGTCCTCATTTTACCGACCTCGGAAAAATGGAAGGCTGAGTCAACCTTGAACCAATGAGAATCGAACTGCTGAACTTTGGATGGCTTATGGCAGATGGCAGTCAGCAGGAATAGCCTGCCATGCTGCTTTTTAACCACTGGCTCCTTGTATTATAACATTTCAATATTACCAATGCATTTCCAAATCATGTAAACCACAGAGTCAGTAATTTTCTTCAAATCGTGGATTCAGCAACATATTTTCCAAATATCATTGACTATTTAAACACTTTGGGGAAAAACCCAGCATGACTATTCAATGAACGTTCTGATCATGTTTTTTATCTTTCAGATTTATTAACGAGGAACATATCAGATTTGGGCTTGTTCATTAAGAATAGGCAACTATTATCAGACAACCAGCGACAAATTTCAGCTGCTATTGCTGCTGCAAGCATTGTTACTAATGGCACCGGAGTAGAGAGCACATCTTTGGGAGTATTTGGTATGGGAATACAGCAGCTGAATGATTTCTTAGTCAATTGCCAAGGAGAGCACTATACTTACGATGACATCCTCAGCATTATTCAGGTAGGTAATGCAGACTTTTAAAAGTGCATATATTCATATTTTCACATTGCTTTTAAGCCCTCTGTAATAGTCTCTATGAGATGACACCTTGTGCTTCAAAGAAAGTTTGACTAAATGAGAGTCGGTTTACATGTCAGCATTCTAACCTAAACTCAGTGTTTTTAATATTTCAACTGATTATTATGGAATGGAAGCCAAAAGAATGATTTGGGGCTAGTCTCTCTTGGACCCAGGAGGAAAGCATTGGCAAACCATTTCTAAAAATGTGCCATAAACCTTCCAGAACTCATCCATGAAGTTGCCTGGAGTCAAAATTGCCTTGAAGGCACTAATTCCCCCCCAGTGTTCATTTCGCTTGATGGTGTGGAAGTAGGTTAACATAGGCTATACAGGGGACTGAAAGTAGCCATGTACAAAAGTTCGATCCTGATTCCTTGTTTACTGTTTTTCATTCCCCAGCATCTTCCCCTCTACTAGTTTTCTTCCTGCTAGGTTTGAAGGCCAGAAATGACTAAGATGAATGTTGTGGGAATGGAAGGTATTGGATCTCTACATGGTTGAAAATTAACAAATGAGTTGTGTTATTCTCTTCTAGTCTCGGCTTCTCCACTTGATATTTATGTCCAGTGCTGCCTTTTCTTTTTAGATGCCATGTTAACATACAGCGTCATTTGAAAACCCAGATCTACCATTACCATATCTAGTCGTTAGCTGTGCCAATTGTGTATTATATTTATTTATATGTAAAACTGAGTCAAAATGGATTTTCATTACATCTGTTAAATTTTACCCATTCTCTTTCCACTATTATAGAAGTTTGAACCAAGCATCAGTATGTGTCAGCAGGGGCTAATGTCATTTGAAGGATTCACACGGTAATTATCTTTGGCTATCCTAATGTATGGTCCAGTTGTTTTATGTAACTATTATGAATTTTAAAAATCTGTATCTTAGGTTTCTGATGGATAAAGATAATTTTGCCTGTATGAATAATGAATCACAAGAGAAAATAGAAGATTTACAGTTTCCATTGTCATATTATTACATCGAATCTTCACACAATACATATCTCACAGGACATCAGCTTAAAGGAGAATCTTCAGTAGAACTTTATAGCCAGGTATACAAAGTCAATCTGTTTCTCCTTTTTTATAAAAGTATTTGTTTATTTATTTGTAAAGTCAAAGAAGAGTGACCTTTCACATGTTCCTAGTAGTGGCTCGTAAAATGTAGGAAAATAAGATGTGTGGGAAAGCGGTTTGTATGCACAGTTGTGCTCAGATGCTTTTTTTAAATATTTATATATTTATGCTTTGTTCTAAGTTTTCATTTGAGAGTCATAGAATTTAGACACTAGCCAGTCCGATCTAAACTGCTAAAATTAGACTTTCCCACAGGAAAGACTGAACTAATATGTTGTTTCATTTAGATGTCAAGGCACCATTCAGAATAATGCAACTTGTGCTGAAAAGATGAGGAGTTTATAGCAAAATTATTACTCAGGAGAATGTTGCTTCCAAGAATATTATATAATATTTTAGACATACTTTCCAAACAAAATGACCCATGTGAAAACATACTTTCCAGATATTTATTTGTGTGCATATTGAAGGTCCATGATAGTTAAAAGAACCATCTCACTTATTATGTGTAGAAATTAATAAACACTTTGTTAGCATTGAATGAAATGCTTTCTGATTTAGCTGCAATGGATATTTCCAGAGTACAGGTAGTCCTTGTTGAATGACCAGTCACTAGTGACTATTAAGAGTTATGACAGATCTACTTATGACCTGTTTTCGAAGTTCTGAGTGCCACATCTCCCCCATGGTCATTTGGTCGTATTTGGGGCATTTGGCAATCAGTTCATATTTACGGCCATTTGGAGTGTCCCGTAATCACTATGACTGCAATTTTTGGAGGGTTTTGCTGGTTTCCAGCAAAAAAAAATCCAATTGGGGAAAATGTACTAGCCTAACAAGCATTGTTCACTTAACAACTACAATATTCTCTTAAATCTATGACGTTTGCTTAATGACCACAGCATTCGCTTAACGGCTAATGCAAAAAATATTGTAAAATCAGATGTCATATTGCGACTCACTTAACAATCAGCACAATTTATGACCAAGGTCAATTACGATCATGAGGATTATCCATAACCGTTTTTAGAACTATCAATCAAATGACATTACAAAATTATCCTCTCTTTCTTTTTTTTTCTTCCGTTAATTGATGTGGTCTTAAAATAAAAGATGGAATTAGTTCTGAGGAGACATCTACTTCATCAGTCCAATTTGCATAAAAGAGGCAAACGTTTGCCCAGTAAAGTCTCCTTTGAAAGCATTCTTGATGTGCATGTGCCAAAAAAGATGCATTCATCCCAAACCAAAATTAAATTTCCACATTTATTTTTCAAAATGTTCTTAAAATCTATAATATGTGAATTTATTTCTAAAATAGAAGAATCTCTTAAAACTTAATCTGTGTCTGACTTATATTTTGTTTCTATGCCAACCAGTGTCTGTAATGGAAAGTTTTGCAGGGGCCTAAGAAAAGGTGGATGGTTTAGAACAGAGGTCTCCAACCTTGGTCCCTTTAAGGCTTGTGGATTTCAACTCCCAGAATTCCTCAATCAGCTATGCTGGCTGAGGAATTCTGGAAGTTGAAGTCCACAGGCATTAAAGGGATCAAAGTTTGAAACCTCTGGTTTAGAACAATACAGTAAAAGAAATCTTGTATGGACCTAATACATTTTTTTAAAGGAATAACTATGTCCTTGTATCTTTAACAAAAAAGTAGCTTCTATATGGAGAAAACAAATGTATGGCTCAATGCTATTTAAAAAATAATGTTCAATTAGGTTATAGTAGAAATGTCCTTGTGAGAAGACTATTCTATCCTTAGTAGTAAAATAGATTATTTGACTGATATTTGTGTAGTACTTTCCTGTAGTTTTGACTCTATAGGTCAGCCACAATATGTTATTGAAAGGGCTTGTAACTTTGTTCTTTCTACTTTACTCATTTTTATTCATTCTTCTGATAGAAGACATTTGTCGCAAAACAAGGAAGGAGATAATTTTTGGCAATTTCTCCCCTCTCCAATCTATCACACATTCCACATTTGCAATATTAGTGAAGTGATCATCATCCAATCAAAACCATTAAAATTTTGGATCAATACTGATACCTACTTCACTAGAATATTTGTCTAACTACCTCTATGACTGAGATAAGTACTCTAGGCAAATATACAGTATATATTTATGACTCAGTAGTACCACATGCAATGGCCATGAATGATTATGGTGGGAAGATCAAGGGATGAGAAACCATACTCAGAACATTCTATGATAAGAACAAAAGGCATTTGTCCATGTTTTATAGTTAACATCAGTGATAGCCTATTTATAGGCAAGACCCTCAGTAAGATAGTTGTCAGACTTTAACAGGTCTGAATGGAAAAATAGGCAAATTAGAGGCTTGAACATTTGTTAATATATTTTAACTAGGGTATGATTAGAAAGCATCAAGAAAACAACAGCCCTTATACCCATCTTTTCATATTTTTGACAAGGGCAGACTTAATTTTTTTAAAAATTTACGATAAAACACGGTAAATATTTCATCATACGCGCTATTGTCCGAGTATACAATTTGTTAACCTTAAAACGTATCCTTTTCTAATACATTTTGATTCTTACTCCTTCATTCTTCTTTCGAGCCATTTGTAAAATACGTCCCAAGTTTGAAAATAGCCTGATTCTTTCGTTTTCTTTCATTCTCAAAGTCAATTCGTCCATTTCTGCACATTCTAATATTTTCTTTATTATTTCTTCTTCTGGTGGTATTTCTTCTTTTTTCCAGTTTTGTGCAAAAGCCATTCTTGCTGTTTTTAATATATGTACAGCTAAATATATACATTGCTTATCAATTTTTTCCAGTATCATACCTAATAAAAAGAACTCATGCTTAAATTCTATCTCTTTCCCTAATATTGTTCTTAGCCAAGTATGAATTCTATTCCAATATTTTTTTGCATATTTTTTGCACCACCTGAATTACATTACATGTACATTTCCAACATTTATCTGATACATCTTTAAGCATTTTTGTCATACTTAAAGATGTCATATGCCATCTATAAAACATTTTATATAAATTCTCTTTATATGCTTTTGATTTTGTCATTCTAGCAATAGCAATAGCAGTTAGACTTATATACCGCTTTACAGTGCTTTATAGCCCTCTCTAAGCGGTTTACACAGTCAGCACAGTGCCCCCAACAATCTGGGTCCTCACATGACCGACCTTTGAAGGATGGAAGGCTGAGTCAACCTTGAGCTAGTGGGACTCGAACTGCTGAAGTTACTGGCAGCCGACTGTTAACAGAAGTAGAAGGCAGTACTGCACTCTAACCACTGCGCCACTACAGCCCTTAGTAAGTAAATTCTATAGTTTACTTCCCACAAACTTTGTCATCTATCTATATCTATAGCACATCCAAAGTTTTTTGCCCATGTTATCATTGTTTCTTTAACTTGTTCATCTCCCATTTATAAATTCAACAAAATTTACACATTTTTATCAGTTTCTCATCAGAAGTCAGTAGCATCTTATCGAAATCCATCTGTTCTTTATAAAATCTATCTGATTTGACGTCTTTTTCATATCTTGTTTTCATTTGCAAATATGCCCACCACGAATGTTTCATGCCCTGATTTTCCATTTCCTGTCTGGATTTCAAATTCCCTTCCATATCTAGAATATCTTTATATGTCCAATTTTTTTCCAAATCAATCAAAAAAATTTCTATTTTTGAAAGCCAAACTGGAATCTTCAAATATATTTTTTGTTTTATTTTTTTCCATATCAATTGTAAAGCATTTCTTGCATAGTGGTTTTGAAAGTACCTATGAATCTTATTTTTCCCATACCACAAAAAAGCATGCCATCCTAATGGCAAGTCATATCCATCTAAATATAATAATCTTCTATTTTTAAGTAATATCCACTCTTTAATCCATGTTAGTGCAGATGCTTGATAATACAAAACCCACTCAGGTAGACCTAAACCTCCATTCCTTTTACTATCTTGTAACATTTTCACCTTTATTCTCGCTTTTTTACCATGCCATACCTATTTAAAAATTGAAGCATTTAAATCATCAAGAAATTTTTTTCCAGTTTTATAGATATTGTTTGAAATAAAAATAGTATTTTTGGTATAATATTCATTTTGATTGTGGCAATCCTTCCTAAAAATGACAATTGTGACAATTTAGCCACCCTAAGAGGGACGGCATATAAATACAAACAAACAAACAAACAAACCAATAAATAATTGTGAATTTTTTCCATCTTTCTAGATCTGTTTTTATTTGATTCAATAATTTTACATAGTTATCATCTTTCAGTGTTGGACACCTAACTGATTCCTAGATATTTAACTTTTTTTACTATTTGCAAATCTACTTTTCCTGCTAGTTGTCTTTTTTGTTTTTCTGTAACATTTTTAACTATTACTTTAGTCTTTTCCTTATTTATTTTCAGTCCTGGCACATCTCCATATTCTTCTGCTTTTTGTAACAATTTTGGAATTGTCTCTATTGGTTCTTACAAAATAAATAGTAAGTCATCTGCAAATGCTTGCAATTTATATGTTTCTCCTCTTATTTCTAATCCCTTGATTTCTACATCTTGCCTTACATTTCTATTTAAAGTTTCTAACATTAAAATAAATAATAGTGGTGATAAAGGACATCCTTGCTAACAAGGGCAGACTTTAATATAATATATAATCTTATTCTGTAGAACAGTACTTCTCAACGGCAACTTGAAGATTTGTGATTTCAGTTCCCAGAATTCCCTAGCCAGCATGCTGGTTGGGAAATTCTGTGAGTTGAAGTACACACATGTTAAGAGTTGCTAAGATTGAGAAACACTGTTAGAGGATCAATACATTATCATGCCTTTCTGTGTTACAGATTTTATTACAAGGTTGTCGGAGTGTGGAATTAGACTGCTGGGATGGTGATGACGGCATGCCTGTAATTTATCATGGACATACACTCACTACCAAGATTGCTTTTAAGGTATATGTAGTTTATATTAGTATCTTCCATAATATACAGTGCTCAGCATAAATGAGTACATCCCTTTTGAAAAGTAAGATTTCAATCAGTATCCCAATGAACACAAGAGCAATTTCCAAAATGTTGACAATAGTGAGTTGTATAGAATATTTGTTTAGCTCATTACATGAAAATAAGATTAATAATATAACTTAGATTACAAAATCTTCAGTTTTACTAAAATTAGTTGATGCAAAAATGAATACACCCCACAACAAAAACTACTACATCTAATACTTTGTATGACCTCCATGATTTATAAGGACAGCACCAAGTTGTCTAGACATGCAATGAACAAGTTGGCGACATATTGCAACATCTATCTTTTTCCATTCTTCAAGAACGACTTCTTTTAGAGCCTGGATGCTGGGTGGAGATTGATGCTCAACCTGTCTCTTCAGAATTCCTCATAGGTGTTGGATTGGGTTCAGATCAGGAGACATACTTGGTCACTGAATCACTTTCATCCTGTTCTTCTTCAGAAATGCAACAGCGGCCTTAGATGTGTGATTTGGATCATTGCCATGTTGGAAAAGTACCCGACGCTGAAGGACCCGGAATGATGGTAGCATCTTCTCTTTCAATATAGAGTGGTACATCTGTGAATTCATGATACCATGAATGAAATGCAGCTCCCCAACACTAGCAGCACTCCTGCAGCCTCACAGAAGGACACTGTCACCACCACGTTTCACTGTAGGCACCATGCATTTTTCTTTGAACTCTCCTCACCTTTGCAACGCCATACAGTCTTCAAGCCATCAGTTCCAAAAACATTTATCTTGGTCTCATCACTCCAGAGTACAGTGTCCCAGTAGTCTTCATCTTTCTCAGCATGAGCCCTGGCAAATTCCAGGCTGGCTTTTTTGTGCATGGGCTTCAGGAGAGACTTCCTTCATGGACAGCACCCATGCATGCTATTCCACTGCAGTGTATGCCGTATTGTGTCACAGGAAACAGTTGCCCCACTTTGGCTTTCTACTTCTTTAGCTAACTGCAGTGAACTTGCATGGTGATTTTCTTCAACCCTTCTCATCAGAAGATGCTCCTGTTGAAGTGTTAACTTTCATGGACGGCCTGGATGTCTCTGTGAGATGGTTGCAGTTCTATCTCTGTTAAATTTTTGTATCACTTTTGCTACAGTATTCTGACTGATAAGGAAAGCTTTGCTGATTTTCTTGTAGCCTTCACCTTTGATGTGTAAATAAGTTATTTTCTTTCTCAGGTCTTTTGACATTTCTCTTCATGTGGTGCCATTGCTGACAACATTTATTTATTTATTTATTTAGATTTATATACCGCCCTTCTCCCGAAGGACTCAGGGCGGTGTATAGAAAACATAAA
>JANHFO010010597.1:76578-90975 GCA_032468095.1 Pareas carinatus | reverse complement strand
AGATCATCAGTGTTATGTCTATCACAACACTAGCCTTGATAGTGTTACCTATTTTGTGTAATGAAACATCTGCAAGAAAACAGCCAAGCTCAGAGAGCCTCAAGGACCCCTCAATGCAACCCTGAGCTACATATATTCTTCTGGGATGCCTCTTTATTCTTTAATACATGATTTCTCTCTTATATGTACCTTCAGACTATGATATAAAAGTGTAACTAGAAAGTCAAGTGACATAAATAAGGCCTAACCGGAAAACAAGCCCTAGCATGATTTTTCAGGATGCTCATAATATAAACTCTACCCCTTCAAATAAGCCCCAGTTAAGATCGTCAGCCAGATGGACACATTGAGTACCGTATTTCTCCAAAAATAAGACTTTACTGGAAAATAAGCCCTAATGCGTCTTTTGGATCAAAAATTAATATAAGACCCGGTCTTATTTTCGGGGAAACATGGTAATTTAAGTCATTCTTGAGCATGCATTGAATAATAAATCCAAATTTGCTGATATGAATTGGGAGAAATGGATCACATAGATCTTCTTTAAATAAGATAAGGTGGTGTATTTTTAAACTCTTCCCCTTTATTCTGACATTATCCAAGGGTAACCTCAAGCTGTAGGTTATCTTAGAAGGTCCTGGCTTCAAGCTGGTGCAACAGAGGTAGAGTTGGGCAAGGCATAGGGAAAGGGAAAGGCAGATTTTATACTGCGTAGTTTTCTACCAACAACATAAAGAAGTGATTTTCCCCCTATTTTAAATTGTCCAATCAGTTTCATTGAATGGCTGTTCTAGTGCTGAGAGAGAAAGAAGAAGAAAATGCTTGTCTCATTTTTCCAAGGATGTCCATGGAGATTCTCAGTCCAGGTCCAGGTCATAGTTGTCCCAACGGTGCTTTTTCAAGAGGCAATTGGACTTACTTTATTTTCCATTGAAGACTTTTCACTTCTTCTCCAAGCAGCTTTTTTGTTTCTGAGTGAATGGTGGAGAATGGAAATCCTTCTGTTCTCCACCATTCAGTCAGAACTGAAGAAGCTTCTTGGATGAGAAGTGAAGCATCTTCAAGAAAAAACAAAGCCCAGTTGCCTCTTGAAAAGCACATTTGGGACATTTTTCCAAGGATGTCATTCCTGAGTAATCTCTTTGCTAAGCAAAAGAGTTCCAAATGTTCCAAAGATTAAGAAAGGTGTTTGAACCTCCTGATCGTTTCTGTTGCTACTTCCTGGACTTCTCCCAGTTCTACTGGGCCCTTTTTCAAATGGGGCAAAGCAGAGCTGTACACAATATTCCAGACGCAGTACCTTAAAGTAATGTTGTGTAAGGACATTACAGGGCCAGCAGTTTTGCTAGCAGATCCTTTCCCAATAATTACTAGTAGGAAATTTGCCATTGTCACAGCGGCTGCACAGAACCAGACTCTTTCCTGAAACATCCACGAGGACTACGAGCAGAATTAATCTGCAGGATATTGTATAAAACGAGTCCCCAACCCCTGGGCCGAGTCCCACTACTAGGCTTTGAGCCTTGCATAGGCAGGCTGCGGAAGTGGCGGGGGAGCACGCGCGCATCCTCATTTGCAAGCGCGGGCCCACATGCTCCGTTTACCTGAGCGGCGGGCGCACGTTCCCACCACTCATGCAAATGGAGCTGCATGCGCACTTGCCTGCCGCTCGTGCGAAGCCATCCTTTACACTCCCGCCCCCAAGCCAGTCCGCAAAGCTGGAAAGGTTGGGAAACTCTGGTATAAAAAGTCAAGGTGCAGCCACTATACATTTTTGACTATATCCTGTGGATAACTTTCATCCCAAGATTTAGAAGAAATATATTACAGATAGCTCAGACTTCGTAAAATACATGCAAAGTCAGGATTTGTAAATGCATTTGCATATCTGACTGATCTTATTTACCCAGTCAAAGGATTTTAAACTGTAAACCTGGCCAACTTTCTGCTTATCCCTAAGCAAAGTTGATTTATGAACAAGTTTTTTTAAAAAAAACACACAGTTGAGTGACACTATTCATATTTCTCCCCATTGAAAAATATTGCCACTTATCCCCACTGTTTGTTTTTGTGTGTGTTTTTTTAAACAGCTAGCAAAAAGACAGGCCCTCTTAACTCAATCCCACTAAATGTAGTCCAGAGCCTTTGATGAGAAAGTTTATCAAAAGCTGTTTGAAAATTCAAATATATAATGCTAACATGGCCTCCTCCATCCCAGGGCCTGTGAATAAATTCACTCTTATTAACAGAAGGAAAGAAAGTGGAATCAGAATCCACCAATTTATTTTGCCAGCTGATTATGAGCATTGATGTAGTCTGCAGTATAACTTGTATACCTGTAATGCTCAAACCGGATCACAACGTGCCATTAACTGGCTCTTCGTGAATGCTTTCTTGATAATATGCAGCTTGTGGTATGAGATTTTTCTGATCAAGTGACATTGAACCCCAGGGTCATAGACGAATGATAGTGTTCCTGTCAGTCTACATAAATCATTCTGGCTATTTGGCTGAAGGAAATGAAAATATATATATGGATTCTTTGCACTATCTTTTATTTTTAATAAAGGTGAAGGTAAAAATTTCCCCTATCCAGCCATAACCGACTCTAGGGGGCAGTGCCCATCTCCGTTTCTTAGCCAAGGGAGCCAGCATTGTCTGAAGTCATTTTGGTGGTCATGTGACTGGAATGGGTATACAGCAAGGTACGCGGAATGCTGTTACCTTCTCACCAAAGTGGTACCTATTTATCTACTCGCATTTGCATGCATTCAAACTGCTAGATGGGCAGTTGCTCAGGCAAAAAACGGGAGTTCACCCATTGCACAACTCTTGGTCTCAAACCTGGGCGATCAGCTTTTCCATCTGACAAGCTCAGTATCTCTAACCACTGAGCCACTGTAACTAATTTTTTTTAACCATCATTGTAAAAGGAGTATAATTGATGCTGTGGCCAATGTCACCTTGATCTTATTTTTTTCAAAAACAATTACTTTAACCCCAATTTTAGCTGGCAAGAAAGGAGAAGAGATTTGAGGGCGTAGCCTCTGCTGTTCTCAAGTGATATGTTTCTACTTCTACACTCTTTAATATTTCAAATGTTTTTCTAGAATTTAAATACAAGGAATCTCTGTCAGGAGGAAAAAGAGGATGCAGTCACAGTCTCTGAAGATGATAGTTTCTTTGTTCAGGTTCATGATGTCTCCCCTGAGCAACCTCGGACTGTCATCAAGGCTCCTTGCTTCAGCACAGCCCAGGATGTAATCCAGCAGGTAGAGCAAATTGCTCTTATCTCACTTGCTCCTAGCTAAGATTCCCAGTGGTGTTCAGTGGACCCATAGAATATCATTCAAAGGAATGTTTAATGGGTACTATGAAAGTGTCTAATCCAGATCACCAGGGTACAATTGGTTCAGTGTTGACCTGCTCCACGGTGATAGTATATGGAAAAGACCTTGGGAGATTGGACCAAAGAACGCTGCCAAGAAAATGGTTAGATTAGAGACAACGTAGTCTGCAGCTAGATGATAGGTGAGGCAAGAGGCTTAGAAGAAACCCTCCCTAGTTTCTCAGACTGTAAAAGAGATGGGGGCAGGTTTGTACTTTCAGACCTGCATGATTCTGGCCATGTAACTTTGCAACATAGTAGAATTAGCTCATCTGGTTAGGATTCCAATCTGGTTTTCTCCCCTAAGACTGACGCTCATAAATTTGAGGAAAGCTCATTGGCCTCCAATTTGTTTTCTTTAACAGACTTTATGCAAAGCCAAATATTCCTACAGTATTTCGAACAATCCTAATCCAAGTGATTACGTCCTCCTGGAAGAAGTAACAAAAGAGCCAGCAAACAAAAGATCTTCCACACCCAAGACATGTCAGAGGATTCTTTTGGACCAAGAATGTGTGTTTCAGGTCCAGAACAAATGGAAAGGAGCCGGGAAATTTATTCTTAAACTTAAGGAACAAGTCCAAGTAAGTAAATTATTAAAGAGATTACAGTTTGGGTTTTAGTAATGGTATATAAAATGATGCACATTTCTGAAAATACTTTGCTACTTAACAGTTATGCATCATTAGAAATGGATTAAAATAGAAGAAATCCAAGACATAATGGATATGCTAAAGTTAAATTGGCAGATCTGTCCACACGTATTTCTTTGTTTGCTTAAAATACATTATTTTAAATCTTTGGATGATTCATAGGTATGAATCAGATTCATTATGCATCTTACAAAAACCTTTATTAGGGAAAGAGAAAAGAGGAAGTTAACTATGTGGTTTCATTTTATTAATAATGTAACGAGTCATGTTCTTCATGAAGGTATTTCTTCCAATATTTATGTGTATAAATCACACCTGACCATTTCTTTTGAGATCCTTCTTTCTTTCCTTTCCTTTCTTCTGAGCAGGCAGGCCGAGAAGATAAAAAAAAAGGCATTTCCTTTGCTAATGAATTTAAGAAATTAACCAAGTCAAGTAAGCAGTACAGAGGCTTTATAATAACTCCACCTCTACAAACTTCTTCAGAAGGTCTTCAGAACAAAGATGACAAGACCACTTGCCATTTGACCTTTAACGATGCTATGGAATAACTTAACAGCTTTCAATCCAGGTAGGATGACACCACTGTCTAACTGTTAATTAAAAAGTTGTCCTTTAGTTAAAAAAAGAGGGAGGCTCTCTGTACAAGTGGAAGTTTTCAGGTTTGCAGTCTCAAAAGACATAACAGGAAGAAAAATGGTTGTGCAGAAAGGAAGAAGAAAGATGGAAGGAGGACTGAAGGCAGCTGGTGTTTTGGAGAATTAATGCAGTAGCTTAGTTTTCTATGCCTCTGAACTATTTAATTCAGATTGTTTAATTCAGTTGTGCTTCATGAAATATGGGAAATTTGATGTGGGAGAATTTGACTTTTCTGTCTAGGCTTGGAAGCTATTAAGAGTTTTGAATGAATTTTCATTTAAGGATGTCTTTGCTATCATGTTTGCTAAAGATGAATACAATACAATACAATACAATACAATACAATACAAATTGCATAAATATTGCTGAGCTTTGGCTGTATAATGTAATACATCTCTGTTGACTAAGAGACTTACAAAGAATGTAATGAACTGATGATGAGCTTCTACTGCCTGTTTCCATTATTGCCAATTTGGTTTATTGCTCTATTAATAGATAGTAGGAAAACCAACAGATTATTCTTTCCACCGAGTTAAATTTAGGATTCCCTTGACATGGTAGTTTCTCATGCTCTCATGTAGTGCCCTTCAAACATCTTTCTCAGAAATCTAGGTTAAAGAGCATCGTAGATTCAAGAGATCTCCCCTTCTCAGTAGGAGACAGTGTGTGTGACTTGCTAGTACACAAAGCAAATCATATTTTCATAGGCCTTTGTTAAGGGACCCCACCACAAAGCTGCAAAGGAATAGTATAGGAGGTGAGGTTAATGTGAGAAGCATGTCAGCTTCAAGAACATAGCTTGATCTAAAGAAGCATCAACAATTGCTCCTCAGTTAGGGCTGAGAGAACAGAAACCGCCACCACTTCTTCCTCATCTTGAGTGGTCAGCTAGTATTTAAAAAGAAAAGAAGGAGAACATTGATGCTAGATCAGTGAGCTGCAACACATTAAATGGCATGGAGGATGGCAAACAGCAGAATTGTCGCTGCTGCAGAATGTGGATATGGCTGGACAGGGGAATTTTTACCTTCACCTTTATTGAAAATAAAAGATAGTGCAAAGAATCCATATATCTATTTTCATTTCCTTCTCTCTTTCATTGGTCCCCTGCAATTTAGCACAAATAAGTCCCGTAATACTTGTTCAGTTTTGCTGGGAATGAGCGTGATGCGTGAATGAGGCATACTGACCACTCTGCATAACGACCAGTTGTGGTTATCAAAACATCACACTTTATTTTCATTTATAAATTCATTTTCTAATACAGACAACAGTATAATTAAATATTAGAATTTCCCATGGCTAAACCCCTTAGTTCATCTCATGGTACCGATAAGCAGAAGCTTTTTGTTTTGGGAAGTGTCCACCTCTGGATGACAACTGCACAAAAGGGACGTAGGGAGGAGGTCCCATGGAGTGCTCCCATAGACATAAAATGATCAGTTTCTCTTTCCCACTCTGGGATCACACATCACCCTCCTCCCTCCCTTGTAGGCAAGCTTGAAGCAGTGAGCCAAACAGGGGATCAGGCTTTCAATCTTGACACTGACTTATTCTGTTAATGTCTAAGAGAGACAATTCTTTGGAAGTTATAAATTTATGTTCAGCATCTTCTCTGCTTTATTTACTGATAACAGTACCATAGTACTGAGGGACCACTTATCTCCAATTATTCTGACTGCTCAGTACATTCTGGTAGAGGGAAGGCACTCCAGGTCCCCCTCTATTAAATATTGTCATCTTATGGGACCAGGGAAGTGTGTCTTTTTTTGTTGTGGCTTTGATGTTGCTCTCTATTCTGGGGTTCTGGAAAGCTCTGGAAACCAGACTTTGGTCCCTGGCCTGGGGTTAATACACTTTTATATTTGGGGGGTGGGGGAGGCTTTTTTAAAATTTAGTTTGATTTATATCATTTTTAGATCATTTTAGTCTTGCCCAGAAGTTGACAACTGTGGTCCCTTTGCGACCTGTGGACTTCCAACTCCCATTTCTGGCTCAGGAATTCTGGGAATTGAAGTCCATAGGTCATCATGGGGCGATAGTTGTCTACCCTGGTTTGGGCTGTCTGTGTGGTTGAAGGTTTATCTCTTTTTATAATTTGAAGGGAAGGTCTGTAGGCCCACCACCCAGAGTCCATTGGAGTTGGGCAGCTATAATATATTTCAATAAATAAAATAAATAGGATTACTTTTTTTCTCTTCACGTTTTTTTCAAAAAATCCGAACTACTCTAGCCCTGATGTCAGCGGAAGTGTTAGTTTTGTCATTGATTTTCATGGGGGGGGGGAGATTAAATAATGGAATTTGAATACTTTCTATATATGATTCCCATCCATGCGTATCGCTAACTTGCATGTCCTTTGTTCCTGAATTTTACTTTTCAGGTAGTCGGAGTCATCAGGCTTATAGTTTTATCTTTTTTTTTCCTGATTCCAAGGTAATATAAATACAAGAGACCACAACCACAGTGAGGATGAGGAGATATAAAAACCAATCCTTCAGCATTTTATTCGGACAGTCTTTTATCTGTAACTGGAATATGTCTCTGAAAGAGAAATGTTTTTTTGGGGGGGAGAAATGGAAGAAATCACTATTGAGGCTCTGGAAGGCCCACTGAGGTTGGCTGGCAAGGCAGGAGTGACGGACACGAGAGTCGGATGGATTTCTGAAAAGGAAAAGTTGCGACTCTGAGCTTCGAAAGAATCCCATGAAAGAATTTGGAAGTAGTTTTTTCTTCTTCAAAATCAGCACCTTGGTTTGGGAGAGCAAAGCATGCACCTTATGTCGTCCCTCGCAAATGGAAGCCCTATTTTGAATAGATGCTAATTATCTTAAAGGAAAATTAAGGTTCATAACGTTTCATAGTTTTTGCGTAATTGTAATGCACCTTTAAGAATTCCTCTTCACACTCCTATGATCAAAAAGGCAGATGTGTGTAGTACATTGCATTTCACAGATTTTAGTAGAGTATTGTGAATATATCATTTGTTTTAACGTCAGTGTACAGTAGATGGCATATACCGTATATTGATTAGAAAAGAATTTTTTTCAGGTAATGTATCCTAGTTTTCTGTTTTGAATTACAGTAATTTATTTTAATATTTTAAAGTATGTGCCACTGTAATATATGGATCATGTCTTGCTTTAGAGAATTCTACTTATCTTTATAGAAAGTGTTACTTATTTCTCAATTTAATGTGGCTGAACGTTTAATTTTAATTAAAAAGTACATTCATACACTATATGTTGAATATCTCAGTAAGTAATATTAATTTTTTTTGAGAAAAAGCCATTTAGGGAAAGATTGTCTTCTGGATTCTTCATTCAGCACACAAGACCTAAGTAAAAGGTATACCTTTTGTACTTTCACTTGCTTTGTATAAATAGTATTTTTAAAAAGGAGAAAAATCTCCCATTTAAATAGAATGAATGGACTGGTTGGGTATAAAACCTGAGGCTTCGTTTTACCTAAAAGTCTTGTAAAATAATTGCATATTTTTTTTATAAAATCACAGGTTTTTGAATTATAAAACCACTAACATTGATTATAGCTTTTCCTTTTGCCTATATATTATAACTATAGGTAGTTCAACTCTTCATTTAGTAACCATTTAGTTACAACTGCACTGAAAAAAGTGATAAAACCGTTTTACGACCATTACAGCCTCCCCATGGATCACGTGATCAAAACTCTGACACTTGGCCACCGACTCCTATTAATGTCCCAGAGGCATGTGATCTCTTTTTGCGACCTTCTAACAAACAAAGTCAACGGGGAAGCCAGATTCACTTAACAACCATGTCACTAACTTAACCACAATTCTGGCAAGAAAGGTTGTAAAAAAGGGCAAAACTCACTAACTCACTTAATAATAGAAATTTGTGTCTCAATTGTGATTGTATGTCAAGGACTAGCTGTACTCAAAAACTGGGGGGTTTACAGGGCAGTTTTCCAGAGTAGGCAGGGGGATCAGTGCCCCCTCCCCTTCATCTCCTTAATGTAGCACTGTTTTTAAAATGGCTGCTTTGCAACAGTCTCCGGTAAAGAGGCCGGAGCTACCCTATGCTCTAGTTTGGTTTATTCCACCCCTCTTTGAATCTAAAACTTTATGCCACCTAAATATAAAACAGGTTAAAAGTGGTAGCAAACGTGCATTACGTTTTAGAACCACGATATATCTGAAGGCCACAATCACATATTCACTACTTGGGCTCCATTTCCTTTGTGTTTAACCAAGCTTAATTTTTAATGGAAAAAAATGTCTAGGATTGCAGTGTAAACCTGTCAAAATAGGCTATGTGAACTTTGAGCCACGCAGTCCACCTGCAGTTTGAAGTTGAATGAATAAATCAAGAACTGGGCCCGCTTGCTTAATTGAAGTTAAAAGGACGCAAAATACCCAACAACAATCTGTACCTGAATGGAATGTAAAGTTATAATCAGATCGGACACGCTACAAAGCTTTGTCCTCATGTTTGCAAAACACATTGTTCACCTCTGAAGACAGAAAGACTCCTAAAGACTTCTGCATGTCAGTGAAGGAGCACCAGAGAGCTATCTTGAAGGGAAGAAACGTAAGTGAGCTAGCTAATAGCTATATACTAACTTTTTGTAGTTAACGTGGAAAAGATTAATACTTAAATCCAGAAAGAACCATTGTTTATTTTTCTCATCCTAGATTAAACATAACTTGTCCCTGAGAGAGAAAATGAATGCATTATTAGGAAAAAAAACATGAAGCAGAAACATACGTGTTCGTACATTTAGAGGTTCACAGACAATTACTTGTTTTAGAAGGAGCAGAGATTATAGCTTGGCTGATCAGAACTCCCTGGATGGAGACACCAAGTTTGCATTTTATTTACTATTTTTTTCCTCTTGGGGATATTTATATCTCACTGAGAAATAGAACTGCGGCTTTGGGCCAATGGACATCCATGGAGAGAGCGAGAGAGCAGGGCAAGGGGGAATTATGAAGCATGCACTGTGATGAAACCTCTGAACCTTTCATTGGTCAGTGCCACATCACATTTAGGTACACAAGGAGCACAGTGTGTGTATTGTAATGTTGCGATGCCCCTCTTGTCACCTGGGTAAAAATCTACAATGGTATGTAGGGATGACCTTGGGATCAGAAGGAAACGCCGCAGACTAGATAACCATCATGCAAAAGGTATCTCAGCCCGCAGAAGAAAAAGGAATGTGGAAGCTCTTTCATGAAGGGACCCTTCCTAGTTTTTACTGGAAAGTAAAAGCAAAAGAGGGAAGTGGTGTTTTTTTTCCCCAGATTTGCAAGATTCTGCTACACCTTACAATAAAAGTAGTCTTAGAAGCATGGTTTCTGCTTCTTGTCTGAAGTCTCTTGGAAGGCTGACAGAATCTCAGCTTCGGATGCTGTGGATGGCCCTTCGCAGAAACCTCCAGCGATTGCAAAATGTTTACTTACAAAGTTTCCTTTTGGTAGGTGTGGAGAAAACAAGACATGTAATGGGAGCTGCTTTGTTGGTACTACATTGCCCCAACTCAAAAAGAAACCAGCTCCGATTTTAAGTCCTTCCTACTGACTGCCGTGGAAAAACACAAACATTGGAAAATATCCACTCTGGACCAGCAAGCTTATAAAGGAAAAGTAGTTCTATCTCATAATTGTTTGCCTCCATTTTGTATTTTGCCATCTCATTAATCAGCTGACCCCTGGGGTGGCCGCAATGTCATGAGGGGAGAAATGCTTTTGCTCATTGATACAGTCTGGAGACAAATCTGTAAGAGGGCACTTCTGAATTCGTCTTCATCTTGATTATAATGTACAGCTCTTTTGGGCTCTTCTCACTTGGCCCCACAGGAATCACTGAAGTTCATTCTTGACTCAATCAGAATACTTGTTTCCAAAATTTACGATGGGTTTGCAAAGGCAGATCAAGCATATATGGCCATCTTGCAAGACCCCCGAAACAAATATAGTAAGGTACATTTATAATCCAGCCACAGGAAACTAACTTCAAGGTCAAATATGGGTCAAATATGATGTCATGGGTTACAAAGAATCTCAAATAGGAAAAAAAATACATAGGTCTGGTTAAAGCATTTATTGCTATTCAAATTGCTTAAATTCTTCCGTAATTTCAGCACAAGTTCCACAACTAAAATCCAGCCTATTGGGTTAAGAAAATGAAGTGTACTACATTTCTATAGTACAGATGTTGGTAGCATTATGTAAATTTGTGAAAGTAAAAAAAAAGGCTCTTAATTGCTCTACTATATTGCACCTAACATAAAAACTAGCCAGAGCTTCAACTGCTTCATCATGGCCGCTATTGTGACTTTTTTGATCCTACCCTTGCTAAATTCTTTAATGCATTTTGTTGTTTGACCTTTAAGGACCGTTTAACCTAGGCGTATGTTTCTGTTAAAACAGCACTTATTTTACTATCTGAGTTCTTAACTGATGCTAGGGACAGCTTCTTTAATATGCTCCCTTTAAAACAGCACACAGCTCAGCACTTGTTTCAATCATTGTAGACAGAGTGCAGGTTGCAATGTTTTATTTATATGTTTACAATGGAAGCTTCAATGGAAGAGCTAACCAAATAAAAACCAGTGACAGGAGAATCTGATTATTCTATAAATAAAATATGGTTGGGGCTATACTTGTACAAAAATCAAGAGAAAATTCATCTCAATTTACAAGACACTAATACAAAGGGAAATTGAGAACAGACTGTGTTTGTATCTTAGCTGTATCTTTCTGCTCCTTTTTGATGTTTCAAGAGACCAACAAATTACAGTGGAGCATTATGGAGGGCCAACTAGACTATAGGGCTGCATGAGACTTTACCAATGTGTCTTTTTCAAATCAATCTAGAATTGTGGAATCATAAAATGACTATATTTTCATCTCTGTTTTGATGCTCAAAATGATTGCTTTAGCATCTCCATAAGGGAAGGAAGAGTTGAATAAGAAAAGTAAGAGGCTTGTTGAGGCAGCTTCCTAAGCATGTGTGTATGTATGTGTGTGTGTGTGTATACACACACACACACACAAAAATATGCTGCCCTGATGAGGTTCTGGATGGCCTCTTTGTAGGCTTTGTAATGACTATATTTGTAGTTCCGACACTGAAAAAAGCCACAATCCTAATTGGAGCTACACGTTGATGTGCATCAAGGAGGTAAAATAAACCACCTTCTCACTTTCACATCTCTTCTGCACCTGATTGGCAGGTGCACCTATTTGAAAAACTGCTGCTCAGTTGCAGGGCAAAGTGGTATGTCATAGGTTGCATCATGCCTGGTTGACCATTTAATGGGGCAAACCGGAAACAATTCACCAATACAGCAAAACCACTGAAGAAATCCCCTACCAGTTGCTATGCAAGGGGCACACAATATCAGGGCACGGACCAAGAAAGGTATACCTCTGTGATTGCGCTGACTTAAAAGAACCATCTTGTATAAGGGGTTATTGATGCAGACCTTGTGGCTATGATCCTCTGTGGCCAAGATAAGGGGTCCATAATCTCCAAGCCTCAGATCATAGGAAACCCAACTCCTAGAAATATCTGAAGATCTCTAGCCCACCTTACAATCATATAAGGTAAAGTTCTTCTAGCACACAAATACACACCAGTTTTCAGAAGAAAACTGATCTTACTTGCATCAAATACTATACTTGGGAAGAGATAGTGAGCTTGTACAGATTCAGAGGCACCTTTTCTGAGATGCAGCTCAATGCATGTAGTACCTTGGTTTCACGCCACAGATTGATTCAGAGATGATCTGGGCAAACTTCATATGGGACATCTGGAAACTAACATGGGAATACTCTTCTAAATACAATACCAGCTATATGGAGGTTAGCATATAGCTGATCTTCAGAAATCTTTTGTAGCAAGGCCAGTAGGGGACCGAACTGCATAGCAAGGAATACAAGGCCACAGTCCTATTCTGTTAAACATCTTGTATCCCAGGATTCAAAGAATTTTCAGAACATCAACTCACTCTTCCACTTGACATCACTGACTGGAAAAAGGAAGAGTAGTTTGTCATGAAAGGAGAAGCGGATGGTATGTAAAGCAAGACAGGATCCATTTTAAGACCAAACATTGTGGGAACCAAAGGTAGGGTGGTCATTGGCTATTGGGATTGCTCAGGTTCACAATGATATCATGTTAGTGATGTTGTAAAACCAATCAAGCAAAATCAGTGGCTTGTGGAGCTAAGGGATGCCAAGGGCTTGCTGAATTGAGTTGCCTGTCATTTTGTGCCTGCAATGCCCATCACATCCCTAGCACTTTTGGATGTGGCTGTGCCAACCTGGATGCCACCAGAATGCAGATGACAGACAGCTATTTGAGCCCCTGAAAGGTATACACAGGCCAATGCTATGAATCTGCCACAAGCAGAGGGATATCCAGGAGATGTCGTTTGGACTTCAGAAACTTCACAGGGACTGTCACAAAGTACACAGCAGTGGGTAAGACTGGTATGTTATCCCATTCAGACGAGACCACACCAATGGTGAAAAGCATGCCCTGGGTAGACCCATGGGTTTAGCCTTCTGTCAAAAACGCAGGTCTACCGCAATATTGCGGAGATAATTCTTCCTCACTGGTGAGTTCCAGCATGTCGTGCAAAAGTGATCAGGTTAGTAAAGTTAAGCAGTGTACTATTTAAACCTTTCACCTTCAAAAGAGAAAAGCCAGAGATGATCGGTCTACTGGCAGTCTACTGGTCTTGACTGCTAACAGTTGAGAAAGTATGAAAAAAGTTACATGTTTTAGGAAGCAGTGTATTTATTTCTGTGGGGAGAAGGCTTGGTGAGCTTTTCCCCAGGTTAAAAGGGAGCAGGTGCTCTGATGCATCCGCTGAATGCTCTTAAGAGAGGAGCTGGAGATAAAGCAATGTTTTAAGTAAGGTTGGCAAGCACTGGCAGACTCCCTGGAGGTAGCTGGGAAAATGTTTTCCTTTTTGGAAACCATGGCTGTATTTCTCTTCAGGGATTGTATTTTGTTTGCTTTGGGGAATGAATGGGGTGGTTCCAAGTCACTCACAACATGCAAAATCAAACTAAGGGTTTTCCTCGTATTTTCTTTTTTTGATGTTTAAGTGCTTACAGGAAGCAGGTCTGAAAACAATCTCAGGGTTTAATTCTTCACTGTCAGACACTGAGCAGGTATATTCAGTGGATGCAAAGAATGTACCATTATTTTTTTTACCATTTTCAGCTGCTCTCCAATATTTTTACTTTGGGATTAGGTATGCCAAACGGGTCACCTAATTGGCTTTGTGGGTCCCCCAACATGTCTGGTGAATTGAATTTTTGTCTATGCATGGTTGTTTACTTGAAACTACATTTATATTTGTGAGAGTTAATTGACTGGATCAAGTCACCCTTTCTTGGTGTTTCTACAACACAATCTTTTTCTTCACCCCGTGCAGTGAAAACAGAGCTTAAACTTTATGTTCAAAGCCACCATAGATAATACTGCCCTGAAGATATGTCTATTCTGAAGTTACCCAAAACATGCTTTGAACTCTGTCAATGTATCCTGACACACAATACTACGTTTGACTATGCCTTGTGCCAGATAGTATTTTATTTCATAGATACTTTTCTTTTTCCACCATCTTAACAGATGATATGTTTCCCCAAAAGTAAGACATCCTCCGAAAATAAGACCTACTTACAGTTTTGCCTCTCACTGAAATATAAGGCAT
>JANHFO010010597.1:56181-74664 GCA_032468095.1 Pareas carinatus | reverse complement strand
GATAGATAGATAGATAGATAGATAGATAGATAGATAGATAGATAGATAGATAGATAGATAGATAGATGATAGATAGAAAGATAGATAGATAGATAGATGATAGATAGATAGATAGATCGTTTTGGACTCTTCGCAACCCCATGGCCCATAGCATGCCACGCGCCCATCTTCCGAGTCTGCCTAAACGCATGCCCACTGAGTTGCTGACACTATAACCATCTCCTCCCCTGCCATCCCCTTCTCTTTTGGCATTCAATCTTTTCCAGCATCAGGGGATTTTTCAATGAGTCCTCTCTTCTCAACGGCTAGGTAATCTTAAACCACGGTTCAACCTAAATAAATGACTTGAAGGTAATCTGAAAACAGGCAGTTGTTGCAAAATAACAAAGCAACCGGGTAAGTTTTAATGTAAAAAGGACTGGTGGAATGGAGTAAAAATGCATGCAAGATAATCAGGATTATGAAAACTAAAAAACATTACATGATTATTCGTATTACATGTTGAAAATAGTACATACAATTCCTAAACTCATTCCTAGATGTTCTAGCTCGGGTGGAAAATAAAACTCTTCAGGAGAAAAGAAAAAGGGATTTCTAGAGTAGAAGCCAAGAACAAAGCTTGGCTTTGTAAAATGTAAGCCGCTGGTACTGTGGTACTCACCAAGAGCGAATGCAACTCCCAAAGGGCCGAGCTCTGAGCATTACAGTATTCTGGCTGATCCAGTTCAGGCAGATAAAGACCACTCCCCTGCGATTCGTTGTCTAGGAGGAGGTCTGTCTTTGGGAAAATCTGTAATGAAGTTTGTTGAAAATAAAGACTCCGCCCAAAAAGTAAATACAAAATGACCTGTTCATCTCAAAGAATAAAATAATTTCTCCCCCAAGTGAGTACTTAACTCTTGATTTAGAATCTCTATTGTACACATGATCCACAACAGGAGTATCCAACCTTGGCAGCTTTAACACTTGTGGACTTCAACTCCCATAATTCCCTAGCCAGCCACGAATTCTGGGAGTTGAAGTCTACAGGTCTTAAAGTTGCCAAGATCGGATACCCCTGGTCTACAGTATGTTATTTATTGAAACAGATTTTTTTTAACCTCATAAAGACTAAAATTGCTTTGAATAATTTTGTACATTGCAAGGTTACTTAGTTATATCTTATCAAGAGAAAAGATTGTGCACCTAAGAACATGAAATTACAAGGAAAATTTAAAGCAGAACCACCATCTGTCAATTGCAGCTATTAAAATATACCAAACACGGTTTATAACCGGTAATGTATTTTGTCTTCCAAGAATAAATACACGTTTATTTTTCTCCTCATTGCAATTCCATCTTGCAATTGTTACCTAAGTTGGAATATAATATCGAGACTGGCTAAAGCAGGTAAGACACACACAATCTTCCAGGAGCAACAGCGGATGGTATACTGCTTCCATGTTTTATGGAGCCAGGATGGTGCAATGGTTAAAAGCAGCACTTCAGGCTATCTCTGCTGACTGCCATCAGCCATCAAAAGTTCAGCAGTCCGATCCTGACTGGCTCAAGATTGACTCGCTCTTCCAACCTTCCGAAGTCGGTAAAATGAAGACTTAGATTGTTGGGGGGGGAGGCAATTATGCTGACTGTGTAAACTGCTTAGAGAGTGCTGTAAAGCACTGTTAAGCGGTATAAAAGTCTAAATAATAAATAAATAAATAAATATATTGGTTTAAGAAAATTTATACGGCCGCCCGACTCACTCTCAATGACTTTGGGCAGCTTACAAAGATAAAAACTCGATGTAAAAAAAATAAAAAGCAATAACGCCCCCCAGCTCCTTACACATCTTGCTGCTAAAGGAAAGCATAAAGGAATATTAACTCTAAGATTAGACTAACTCCTTCATTAACCCCTCTGTTGCTTCCCAGAGATTTCATGTGTGCATTCTTATTCAGCCTATGATCTCTTCCCTGAATCCCTTCAGATGGTGCGATTCAGTGAAAAAGGAGCTCATGGGCTGAATATGAACTACAATCAGCAGACTGATTTAAAAGTTCCCCATTTCATAATTTCTGGAGGCGTCAGCATTCTAAAAGCCACTGAATGTTTGGTGACATGGGTGGCAATATAAATTTGAGTAGTAAATAAATAAATAAAATATATAATTTCTTCTCTGGGAAGACATGACTTGTTTCCTTAAGCCAGAGGTTCCCAACATTTTGGGGTTGGTAGCCACTGCTGGGGGGGGGAGGAGCGAGTGCGCGCAAGTGCGGCACCACGATTGTGCAGCACTCACGGGGAGTCGGCTGCGGAGCTCATGAGACTGGGCCGCTGTGGAGCTCGCGGTGTGCGTGTGACAGCCCACCACTCCTGATATAATTAAAACTTAAGGTAGAAACATAACTACCCAGATGACCAAGAAAAACTGAAGACATAAATAGGAAAATAGAGAACACAACAGCAGTAGCACATGGACATATATACCGCTTCACAGTACTTTATAGCCCTCTCTTAGTGGTTTACAGGAGAAAATGTTTATACAGAGAAAGGTTTTTCTGCAGACCGGAGTGAGTGTGGTTTTGCAAGCTGCCTGCCTGATTGCTAGCATGCCATGGACCAGTGCCGGTCCATGGACTGGGGTTGAGGATCGCTGGTTTACAGAGTCCAGCATATTGCCCCCTACCATCTCAATTCACATTTTACTGATCTCGGGAGGATGGAAGGATGAGTCAACCTGGGGCTGGTCAGGATCGAACTGCTGGCAGTGGGCAGAGTTAACCTGCAATGCTGCATTCTAACCACTGCGCCGCCACAACTCATAATGACAAGACTGGGCCTCCTGGCAAGAAAGTGGATGCAACAGCAGTAGCGCTGCACTCATAACTTGTGAAAAATCAGCCATGCTATTACAAACTTACATGCATTAATGTTCTGTTGGTTGCCAAGATTCCAATACTGGAGTTCGGAAGGACCTGGAGCGCCATGGTGGAAAGACGCTTAATGAAAGCAAGCGCCCTCTGCTGCGTCACCTGTTTTCTACGCTTGGTGAGCATTATATCCAGACATTGCAACACTATTGCTGCGTCTTCATTTGTAGCTCCTTGAACACAAAACGAAACCCCAAGTAATAGTCAAAAAAGTTGAAAAGCCAAAATTTTGCTACCCTCTCTTTAATCGGTTAAGGATCACTTGGCAAAAGATGGGACCCTGTAGAATCTCAATGTGGGTTTACATTGAGATTTAGTTTCTTTCTTTATGAGCTGCAGTAACGTCTCAAACCTATTAAGGCTCCCAAGTCATCTGCTACAAAAAGGGCAGCTGTCACTCAAAGACATCACTCAAACTTTGGTGTCACCAAATAGTTTTAAGTATTAGAGGACATTCAGTGAAACAAATCCGGGTACTTAGAAAGCATTTATGCTTATATATTCAGATAATATTATATGCTATATTCAATATGCTGAAATCAGGAATTACCTGCATGTATTTTAAATAATGTCTTGTAAAGATGTATGTAGAACTTCAAGGGATCAATGTTAAGGACATCACCTATTGAAAAGAATTCCGGTTAGGTAGATTTCTATATCTGAAAATGCAGGAATGCATTTAGTTTCTCCAATACAAAGATTAAAAGGCTTATTAATTTATGAAAATTAATTTCTTTCTGATATATAGGTAGTTCTCACTCAGTGACCACTCATTCTGCAACCGTTTGAAATTATGACGGTGCTGAATGAGGATAAACGATGACAGATCCTTGTAGTGATGGCTACCACAGTATCCTCCAGTCATGGGATTGCAATTTGGGTGTTGGCCATCTGTGCACAAGTACATCAGCCATGTGACTACCATTTGTCATCTTTACTTCTGAGATATCAACCGTGCGATTGCTAGCTTCCAACAAGATAAATGAGGAAACTGGCAGAAAGTTGCAAGTTGTAGTGACTTGATGTTGCACTTGACTATGTGTGGTTTGTTTAACAACCACAACCAGAACTGCCATTGTTAAGCTGGCAAAAGTATGTGAAATTTTGGTTTACAACCATGTCACTTACTGACAGAGTGGCCTGTCCCAATTACGGTAGTTAACTGAGGACTAATACATGTTGAAAATTGGTGGAGCTGTTGCTATATTGTTTTAGTTACAGATGTAACAGCAGATAAGCGGTAAAAAAACAGAAACAAAAACAGGCAACAAAATCAGTGATTCTAGCTTAGTTTCAAATGAAAATGGTCTCCTTGTTGTCTTCTTGCAACCTGTCTTAAAAGAGACTTTTGGTAAAAACTTGATGACTCTATTTTCTCAGTTTCAACGATGAAGTTGTGTCACTTCAAGCTGTTCATAAAAGCCAAACCCAACACAATATGAAATCAAATTCCTTACCTTGCCCGGACAAAATGTGAAACGCTGAGAGGATACAGTGCAGGCTCTCTCTATGGCTTAACACCTAAAAAGATCAAAGGTGAATTTTAAGGGCATAGACACACACACCCAGGCACTGTGACGATAGCTGGGGGGGGCAGCACTCCAGGTATTTCCTTTCTATTCCCATATATATCACTGGTTTCATCCACCCACATGCATAAGAACACACCATCTTCCTATGTTCACCCCCACACCCAATACCGATCTGAGGATCCATTTCTTCTCCTGTGAGTTGAATGGAGAGAAAATCTCACTCTGAACACCATTTTTGTTTTCTTACAGCTGGGAAAGTGGGAAGAGGGGGACCCTGAGGATGGAGCCTTAGAAGACAAAATGTGGGCCCATGACAGACCATGACAAGGGGCAGCTTGCAGGTTCCTTACTTCTGACACAGAATAAGGGCCCACTCATCAATTAGAAAGCAGTAAACTCACCCCAGTCACCATAAGGGAATGGAGAACCATCAGAAGATCATCAAAAAATTCCAAGTTTATGAGATGGGCAAATCTAAATGAAAGGACGTTTAAATATTGATTTTGCACAGGATTCATCCACAAAACTCTTATGTTGTTTGTTTCTATTGTATTTTATTTGGAGGTCACAACTTAAAACTGCCCCTTAGTCCTGTTTTTGTAGCATTGTTTTCATTCCTAAATAAACGCACATAACAAGGAAAAAGGTCCCATTTCACTTACTAGAAGGTATTTTGAAAACCCAAACATTCATACTGGATACCAAACTCTTAGTAAAACTAAATATTGATTTTCAAATGTTTTATATCATGCTGTTTAATTTTAAAGATGTTTATCATGCGATCGTATACCTTAGTAATAGTCCCTAGATTATTATTATTTTTAAATCTCAAAATAATTCCGAAATACTTACTTTGCAAGACCTTCCAGCACAGCGGGCACAAGAGGAGATTTCTGGGCTTTTTTCAAAATTCGGAAGTAAATCAAAAATACAACATTCAGTGTTTCTGTGTGCTACAGGAAAAAGCCATAAAATAATAAGTGAACCTTTATGATTTCATTTTAATAAAAAAAATTATTCATGCATCAATTTAGAAACTATTAATCCTAAATTAGTATTAAGATAGCAATTTTCAATGAACTATTTTAAACTTTGGCAGAAATATTATAGCTTTATCCATTCTGAGTTACAGCAATTGTAGCTATGACACAACCTCTATTAATGCAATCATATTATTAAACAAAAAGCTATTTATTAGCTCAAACATAAGTAGGAATCTCTTACGGTATTCTTGGATCCACTAAACTTCTAAAGAACATCAATGCTACATGAACCCATGATTGTAGGCAGCTCTCACGTAACGACTGCCTCATTTATTGACCATTCAACAGTTTTGTGAACAGTCTTCACTTTTATTACTGTTGTAGAGCCCAACATTCATGTAACCATCATTGTGGCATTTCACAACTGGTTTCCAACAAGCAGGATGAACAGAAAATACAAAAGTAAAATTGCAAATTGTGATCATGTGATGCCTCGCTTAATGAGTGCTGTGATTCACGTAACGACTGAATGAAAAGTGATGTGGTAAGTCTGACACGGTCATACAATTTTCCATTTAGTGACCGTGATGCTTAGTTGCTGGCCCCAATTGTGGTCATTAAGCGAGGACTACCTGTGTATCATGTTTTGAATTGAACTGAAACCTTTCTTGTCATAGTATGTACAAGGAGATTGGCTGAGCCTCCTTTTGTGCACTCCCCAACACATGCAAATAATTCACAGTGAAGACAAAAACAAGAATCTCTAGCCCAGTGAATCGACTGGGCCCCACTTCTACTTGAATCCTCTATTTCTGATGAGTCACAGTGGGAAAAGAATTTGGAAGAAATATATTGCATAATTCAGTCCTGCCTCACAGGCCATACAAAAGGACTCCCACAAGATGTATGAAGAACATAGATACCAATTTCAATTTTTTCTCTGTGTTTTCAGAGGCTTCGGCTTCCAAGAGTTCTCGCTCCAGTTTTTCTTCCGCTTTCTTCCACTGAAAAGGAACAAATAATTTAGAAGCTAACCAGATTCTGGTAATTGGAACAAAAATAATTGTGAATATCTGAACTTCCAAACTGCCATGGAATTTTTTCCTAACATAATGACACGGAGTTCCTCCTTGAGTAAGTCAGCCAAAACCAGACTGGGGGAGAATGAGGGCCCTCCTCTACTTGAAATTTGCCTCTCAATATTCTCTCTTTCCCCCCCTCTCTCTTTCACACGCACATAAAAGTCCGGGAGGCAGGAATACTATGGTTGCCCCCAGGCCCTGTGCCAGAACTGCCCCGATGGGAGTGTCTACATCTAAGACTCTCATTGGCTTTTTTATTTCTTGGGTTGCATTATGACAGTTTTATCCATATGATTATTATTGTTCTCTGATAAGCTTTTCCTTGAATGTTACCCAGTCAGAGCTTCTTATCTATGTAAATAAATACTTTCTACCCACTCCTGATCTAGACAATCCCCACATAAGAGTTTACAATAATACTGGCATTTTCTAAGTATTATAAGTCTGGCTAGTTGTTTTTTTAAAAAAACAAAATCCATTAAAAATAGACAAGAATATTTTTTTATTTTAAAAAGGGAGGGCGGGGTGATGTGAATAAAACGTGCAGGGCCAAACTACCAACGACTGGGTTCTCTGCATTTTATATATTTTTCTCAATCAGCCCCCTGGCTTTGAATACAAGACATATATTATTAGTTACATATTCTTTTTCACATTTTTGCTCACTATAGCAAAAAAATACCTTTCTTTGCATCCTGGATAGATTTTTCCTTTTGTCTTTGTAGGTCATGAATTTTTTCATTGGTGTAATGTCTTCTGCATCTTTTTTTACTTCCACTTCTTTAATTCTTAGATGAAGTAATGCCATTAACACCTAAATATAATCCACATGCATTTATCTCTCATTAAAAGTGTAGAGGTAGTCCTTGACTTATATTTGTTTAATAGTGGTTCAAAGTTATGACAGTGTCACACAATTCGTGACCTGAGTTGGCTTCTGATATGCCAAGCCAATGAGGGAATTCAAATTTGCTTAACAACTGATTCACTTAATGACCATACAATTTGCTTAATGACCACAGTAAATACTGGTTGTGAGGTTGAGTCTAGTCACACGATGACTTGCTTAATGACTGCATCACCTGGTGACCAAAATTCCAGCCCAAACTGTGGAGTTGAGGCAAGGCTTTACAAAAAATATATGAGGAATTAAAACAATTTCTCTCATTAGGAATAGAACAGGGGTGTTCAACCTTTAACTCTGAGAATTCCCCGGCCAGCATGAATTACTGGCAAGGATGGCTGGGTGAGGAATTCTGGGAGTTGAAATCCACAAGTCTTAAAGTGGTGAAGGTTGGATACCTGTGAGACAGAGGTTCCCAGCTGTCATTCTTGCCAGTAGTTCATGAAGGACAGTAATAAATATATTCAAAGTTCAATCAAAGCACTGAACTGAAGAATATTTGATGCTATTTCAATAGAAACAGGATAATCCATCCTCATTGCTTTCTCAAAAACAAACTCACCTCAGGTCTAACGTCATAATTCCGACTTTTCACCAGGCCAGAAATGACTTTTACCACACCAAGGGAAGCAATACCTAATTTATCTTGCTTGAAGAGGCTTCTTACCGCATCAAAACACAGTTCAGAAACCTGTGAGGTTTAAAATCTCATTTTAGAGGATTAAGCTTTGGAAATCAACCTGTTTTAGTATAAAATTAAGCTGAGAAGGCAGCACCGAAGGCCTACCTTTCTTGAAGCATCGTTCATCAGCGGTACAACCAATACAATAATGTTATTGTGGAAGTTGAAGTGAGGCAGGGCCAGCAGGAGCTCACAAAGGCACTTCACAGCAATCTCGGCGAGGCCTCTGTAGGCCTTCACTGAAATCACATTGCTTTTCTTCAGCTTCCTTTGCTTCCAATCTAAAGGAAACGTTATGGAAAACTTTAATATTTCCATGCCCGGATTCCTGAGTTACCAATATCATGATTTCAAAATCTGAAAGGAATAGTTTATAACGCAGAGGGGAAGAATGCCTGAAAACTGGGCACTGAGATGCATCACTAGATGATATCCTCCTGAGATGATCTAACTGTTAGATTGGAAAGACTCAGCTTTGCTCTGTTTAAATTATTAACCTTCAAAAATTTGCTTTTAGTTCTTTCAACTGAGTAAGTTCCTAAAGTGTAAATACTAATACTTCCTAACCCTACCAAATCTACACACACTCACATACAGGGAAACTGAGGAAAACTAGGACTGTGCAAAAAATTTAAAGAGAATGATTGGCAAAGTATCTCACCTCCTGCATCCTCTTGAACAGTTGGTGTGACTACTTTCCTCAGGCTATCTGTGTACATATATACATGGACACACAGGGCCTTTGTTGGAGGTCTTATTGCACTGCTGATTTTGATAAATCCCACTAATGACCTTAGTAAATTCTTACCCTGTTTCCCCAAAAGTAAGACATTCCTAAAAAATAAGATCTACTTACAGTTTTGCCTTTCGCTGAAATATAAGGTATCCCCTCCCCGAAAATAAGACTTCCCCGATAAGGCCTTCTCCGAACATAAGGTCCCCTGAAGCTACCGTAACTCTGGGTTCTGGACCGTAGTGGCGGGCGCCACCGCGCAGCTCACTGTTGGTCGCAGTGCGGCCGGGGCAGACAGGAAGTGCGAGGTCTCTTTTAACCAGAGCACGCATCACCGCCAGGACATGCTGCCGCCTGCTGCTCGCTCTGCCTTGACGGAGTCTGGCTGACTCACAATTAGACAGTGAGTCACACCGGGCAGGAGTCGGGCACATTTTGTGTACTGTATTCTTCATGGAAAAATAAGAAATCCCCTGAAAAGAAGACCTAGCGCATCTTTGGGAGCAAATATTGATATAAGACACTTTCTTATTTTTGAGGAAACAGGGTAGCAAAGAGCTGAAGCTACACACTATTAGCGGCTGCTTTTTTTTGGTGATCATTCACAGTTACAATGGTGATGAAGAAGTTATTTTGTGATTGCATTGCAGTTATGACCTTCACAGGCTTGTAAAGTGGAGAAAAGCTGAAGTAAAATTGGAAAATTGTGATGTTTCACTTAGCAGCAACTTTGTTAACAACCAAGTTGCCGGTCCTGATTGTAGTTGCTAACAATATACAGCAAAAGATCAGAAAAGGACTGTAGCTATTCATGTAATGGTTAAGAATATTTTTGCTCGTATATTTAATTTACATTAACTTAAGATAAAAGCCAAGACCATTCCTGAGGACAGTGAATATTTTGCTCCTTATTTTTTTTATTTTCTTCTGAGATATCAGAAATGCAAAGTAGATTTAAATCTTGAATGTAAATTAGCCTGTATGTTATATTCTGAGTTCTGGGGAAATTGTTTTATATCTCTCTCCTCAAATGGTCATCTCAAAATGCATATTTAATAGTAAAATCTTCAATAAAACCAAGACCTGAAATGAAGAAAAGGAAGTGACAGACTAAAAATGGGGAAAAATCAGGAAAACATAGGCAACAACTCTAAAATTAGACTCTATTAAATATTATTGTTTTCAATTTACAGAAAGGGTGATTTCTTTTTTTTTCCATGATGGAATACCCAGTATTGCATTGGGGAGAAGACTCATATGCAAACATAATTTTATACTATTTATTCACTGGCTTTAGTAAGTCTAATCTTTTATAAGAATTGATATCCTTCGTATCTCAACGGCCTATAAAAAATACACATTTATTTGTTATCTTGCTCCATCCTGCCCGTCATACCTTTTATACATTGTTCCAGATTTTCTAAATAAAACTTGTATTGGCTCACCAGACCTTCCTCAAATTCTCTCAGTTTCTGAGTTTCTTTTTTAACCTACAGATAAAGGAAACATAAAAACATTTTGCCATGTATTACTCAAACATTTATATTTGAAAAACATTACTCAGCAGTGGGTATTCTATTTAAATGCAATGTACAAGTCTGAAGGAATTAATGTACAAGATTTCAGAGAAATATTTATTTCACTGGAACTGTACCAAATATAAAACATGTGTATTAAAAATACCTAACTCTATACTGAAGAGTTCTCTGAAATTTAGCAACTAGATTCCCTCTTTTCTCACATGTTGTACAACTTTAAAGGTTTCTGTAGAAAAAATACTGAGCTTAAATCCATTTATTGTAGGAACATCCCTGTTTCTATGTCAAGTAGCTAACTCATGGGGCAAATTCTAAAAAAATCAGAATTGAATTTAAACACCATTTTCATCCATAAGTACAGGAAGTATTCGACTTACAGCAGTTCATTTAGTGACTGTTCAGTTACAACAGCACTGTGAGCAAAATTCAGCTGCCTGGCAACTGATTCATACTTATGACCATTGCTGTGTCTCAAGGTCACAACTCCAGTGATTCACTTTAACAACTGTTGCAGGAGAGGTCATAAAATGGGGCAAAACTCACTTAACAAATGTCTCGCTCCACAACCAAAATTTTATGGCTCGATTGTGGTCCTGAGTTGAGAACTATCTGTAGAACCCAGTTTCCTATTCACTAGGAAACTATGCAGTCTCTGTAGATTTGATATTTAACAGGCATTTAAAGCGACTTCCTTTCAATAAATCAACAGGGATGAGTGATGATATCAAGATCGAGATGTAATAATTAAAATGGCTATTAAAACCCAAATTGCAACCTTTTAACAAAATCTTGATGTTTTTCTCTTCCAAAGCCTCCTTAAACCTCCCAAGCTTGAATATTAAAGTCCCTGTTGTTGTATAACCTCACCTTTGTGTTTTTCTCTCTTTCGGTCAAAGGCCTGATTTTGTAAGATGGAGTGATGTCTTTGAAGAGCTCCATTAAAGAAAGCATCACCAATTTTCGCACAATCACGGCCACGTTGGGATCTTGTTCAGTCAACATGGCACGTAGCTCTTTCAGCTTCTTGATCTGCTCAAGAATGACACACCTTTGAGTACATACCTGTCCACTATATAAGCTAAAGAGTAAATGTTCAGATATGCTGTTGTTAAAAATAAGAAATTCAATTTTATCCTAAGTTTGGGAATCCCGCCACCAACTCTACCAACCAAAATATTTCAAGTTATTTTTGCTACTCCTCCTATCGTCTCTGATATTTGGGCTTTTCAGACTGAAGTGGATAAAAATGTTAACATCAGATGAGGGAATGAAATAGCACTGGTCCGGTTAACTCACACAGGTATAATGTTAGTAACAAGCTTTTACATGAAAATGCTGCTTTTTACAGACACTGTATCGTGAAAATTAGCGTTTTTAAATTTTACCCCCCAAAATAATTTTTACCAAAGTAAGAACAGAACAAAAAGGAGGAACTGAGCAATGTGTGATTTTCAGAGTATCGTTTTTAACTCCATGACATTTTCGCATAGTCAACTTAAGTCTTTTAGAAGCTGTGTGATTGGCAAACTTACAATTTACCCCTGAACTCCAATGTTTGGGAGGGAGATAGGTGGTTGATCCTACAGTAATTATATTTCCACAATAAAATGAAACCTTCATGACTACTACTCCCTTAGTATATTCCTGATGGCATTTCAGACAAGTAGTCAAGAATAATATTTTGTCACACAATCTACTCTAAAAATTCCCAGAATCTTTCAACTCTGTTCACTAGTTCTAAATTTCTCACTATAAGGCTCTTTTAAATCACTGGTAGCTAAAAAGGCTTCATTTTTTAATTAAACATCTTTTGAAAAGAGAACAGTATTTTTTTTTAAAAAAAATTTAAACAATTTTACAATATTAATTTAAAATGTGCAAGCGTGTCCAAGAATAAACTCATGAGCAGGGGGGTTTAACCCCAGCAGCTATAAGGTGTGTGGACTAATTCCCAGAATTCCATGGGTCTTTAAATTGCCACGGTCAGAGACTTTTGGTTTTGAGAAAAGGAACTATCCTTTCACCTAAAAATAATTGCGACAAAGTCTAAGAGGGCAGCATGGGAAACCACCGGGAGACTCGATTGTGCCAAACCATTAAACTCAACATTTCTCTCTGCCTTTGAGCTGTCCATAATTTTAACTTCTTTACATTCCAAAACCAAGGTTACTTACACTATTTTCTGGATCAGACAAAATCGCAGACGCTAAAGCAGCTATTTGTATCTTCTTTGCCTGTAATTTTTTTTTCCTATGAATCACTAGTTCTTCAACAGTAAGACCAGATAAGGAATCGTCAAGGACTGGTAATAAAGAAAACAATTAACTGTTTGAAAAACATGCGCAAGGATGCCAGTGTGGAAACATCTAACTTACAAATGGCAAAGATAGCATCTGAAAGAAATATTCTAACTTTTATTGAACTGTTAGGATTATGATTTAGAACTTTATGATCTCTCTGCTTTCATCTTGTGATTGTCTGGGATGTTGCAAAGATAAACGTATAACCTTATATTGTGGGAATGATTGGACTTTTTTTGTATCATATTTACTTTCAAACAACAGTTCAGATATCTGCCTCCTTTTGAAAACTGTACTGATTTTCTGAACAGATCTGTTCTGACATCTGGAGCAACTGAACAGCAGTCTATTGCTTGGCTAAAGTCCAGCTACAGGCAGTCCTTGCTGAACGACAAGTTGTTCAGTGAATGCTTGAAATTACGACGGTGCTGAACAACCAGTTTTTATAGTTGCACCAATGACAATGTTCCCATGGTCATGTGATTGCGACCCAAATGCTTGGCAACTAGCTTGCAATTATTATAACCACAGCATCTCATGGCTATGTGATTGCTACTTGTGACTTTCACTGCCAGGTTCCAACAAGTGAAGTCAATGAGGAAGCTGGCAGGAGGCTGCAAATGGGATCATGTGATATCATGCCAAATGACTATTTAAGATTTGGGTAATGAAGAAACTAAAACTGCTACAAGTGCTATCCTACATTGACACAGCCACATGATGTCAAGCCTTGTAGTCATGGTGCTTGGGAGAGAGTTGCTGTTATTAAGCAACGACTACCTGATTTAGCTTCCTTCCCAAGAAATACCAATTAAACTGCTTATATCACCGTTCCAGTAATATTAACAGCATTTGGAAAAAGATCAATATTTCAACTATTCAAATTATTATTCTCTAAGCTTTAATTACCTTCTGTCACTTCTTTTTCTTCAACTACTACTTCTTTCTCTTCTGTTTCTTCTTCAACACATACAACTGCAAGAAAGAGCATGCCCTTTAATAAACAACAACCCTAAGATTCCACATTTATTATTGATGATTTGCAAGGCAATCATAACTGTATCTGACCTGGCTTTTCTATGGTCTGTGGAATGATACCATGTTTATCTTTGATTGGAAGCAGATGAATCAGTTCCTTTTCAGGCTCGGACTGCAGGCGTCTTGGCATCTTCTCATATTTCTCAATCAGACTTTCATTCTTGCGTTTCTTGGCGTGAACCGGTTCACTACAGAATGAAATTTACATATGAATCATTTTTATCTATTAAAATTACTTGGGTTATTAATTTGACTATGAAGGACCATCTACATAATGTTACCATTAAAAAATAGCCAGTGGCCCTGTCAATGACAGTTTTGCCAAGTTCTGTGATTTATTCATGAGGACTATGAAGTTATAATTAATGCTTCAATGACATTTTCCAATAATTTACATTTATTTCAGACATTAACTACCCAAAAGCAAAATAAGGTAAAGCTCTTAACCCTTGAGACCTAAATTTGAAAGACCAACACGTAAAACATTAGTTACATTTTAGATCTTGTTAACATCAGTGAATGTGAAATAAAAGTTTGATAAACAAGAAACTGTTGAAAGGTTTTCTATAGTTCAAAGTTTTGGTTTTACCAGCACCCACTTGGAAGACAAGTCCCTTGTTATAAAAGATGCCTTTTGAGCTAACTCTTCCATTAATTTCAGATCATCTTCATCCATCATATCTAGAGGGAGTGCTTCTTCCTCTTCCTCCTTCTCCACCCTCTCTGTTAAGACAAGTGAAAAAAAATCATAGCCAAAGAAATATACATACATAAGTCTACAATAGGTAAGTGGAAATATATTGATTTTCCATTTGTACACCTGTCTGAGAACATGAACAAGTAATTCTACATTAAGATTTGTGTTTGACGAGAAAATGAGAAATGTATCAATAATAGAACGAACAGCCTTTTTTGTGTTGTATTTGGTCTCTGTTTTCATGTTGTTGTATCTATAAAGCAGAAAAAGCCCAGGCAAAATTAAACTTGCTTTATTCTCCTATGATTTATGATATCTTCTAGAGAAGCGTGGCTTTCTTTTTTATAACACTGTTCTACAAATTTTGGGAAATTATTGATCTCCAAGAAAAAATGTACTATTCTTACATATTTTGATTTGATGAATCAGAAAACAGATGATAAAGATGCTGATTGGCTAATGTTTTCAAGATATTTCACCATAAAGATTTATACAGAGCCAAGTATATTTGCCTACAAAGAAGGGAGGTGTCTGGTGATCATGATAGCTTCATCATAACTTCTCCACAAAGTACAGTAGAACAATGAAAATGGTACCACATGGAAGTGTATAAATTTATCTTCACTTTGAGACTAAAGATTATTACCTAACTGTAATTTATTGTTCTTTTATTGCAAGGTACATCTGTTTTGGTCTGATCTACACATCATATGGTTACATCTAGTGGCTTGTGAAATTGTCATTGCCTAACATTTCCAGGAACAATTGCATGATATTTTTCCTCAGAAGCCAAGATGCCTTGAAACTGTGTAAACAACACAGGTAACGTCTGCTACATTTGTGGCAAGGTTACAAATGCACACTACCTATATTTTGAATGCAAAATGAAGCATCAGGACAAGAATTGGGTTTTGTTATTGATATTCAGCCTTCCATTCCTCCGAGGTCGGTAAAATGAGGACTCAGATTGTTGGGGCAATATGCTGACTGTGTAAACCGCTTAGAGATTGCTGTAAAGTACTGTTAAGTGGTATATAACTCTAAATAATAAATAAATATAAATAAAAATGAAAACCTACAATGAATTGGTGTGGCACATTGCCATAGCACATTTTGCAGAAAAGTTATGGAGGATAATTGCACATTTCCCTCATAATTTTGAATTATTTTGATGCAATTTTGACCAGAAGCTGTATCTTGGAAACTGGAGCCAATTAATACTCAGGACTTAGTTTTCCTTTATTAGTGACCCAATTCTAGTAAAATATAGCTACTTTCCTTTCTGAGGCTTTCTCTTTGTGAGGCCAGTGTAAGCCATACTAAGATCCTATTAAGATGGGAGTGGGCTAAATGTCTATGGAGATTCTCAACCATCCAAGTTATGATTGTGCCAAAGGTGCTTTTCCAAAAGTTTAGATTTTTTCATCGAAAACGTTTCCCTTCTCATCTAAGAAGGTTTCTCAGTTCTGTACCGAAGAACACCTTTGGGATAGGAGTGGGCTGTTTGCAGGTTATTTGAGCCCTAGAAGCTTCTATGTCGCCCACAAAGACACCCTCCAAGCTGCCTCAGTAGGTGACGCAAAAGCTTCTGAGATAGCCTGCAAATAGCCCACTCCTATGTTACTCAATAATCTGATTACAGGCAGTCCTCGATTTACAACAGTTCATTTAGTGACCGTTTGAGGTTACGCGGCCACGTGATTTACATTCAGGTGCTTGACAACTGGTTCATATTTATGAGTTGCCGTATCACAGGGTCATGAGACCATATTTTGCGACCTTCTGACAAGCAAAGTCAATGGGGAAGTCAGATTAACTTCACCACTCCGTTATTTATTTAACAACTGCAGTGATTCACTTAACACGTGGCAAGAAAAGTCGTAAAATGGGAGAAAACTCACTTAACACATTTCTCACTTAGTAACATAAATTCTGGACTTAACTGTCGTACGTTGAGGACTACCTGTATTGACCAACCTTTAGTCATAAGTAATATAAAACAGTGACAGTTAATAAGATCTCTATAGCTTATATATTCACACACACACATCTTACTTGGAGTTTTTTTGTGATCTTCCAAAGGCACTGGCTTGCGAGATACAGCATCTTTTACAGCTTGTCTGAGTTTCCTTTGTTCCTTTCGGTATTTCTTGACAGCACTTTGTTGGTTGAGCTGCTTGTTTTTTAACTTGTTTTCAAGTTTTATTTTACTTGTTTTCAATAACTTTCGAAAGCTTGGAACTCTTTTTTTATTTCTTCTCTGGAGACAATAAGGATCAAATTAGTATGGCTTTTAAACCAGTCTGTGGCTTTCTTATATATATATTTTTTAACTCGAACCTTGAAACATTAAGGAATATGTATAATGACAAACTATTTGTTAAGATTTCTATCCTGCTTTTCCTCCATGAACTCAAGGCAGCATATTTAGCTCTTCTTTAGCTGAGTCTCCCCACAATAACTATGTAGAGTTCCTCACAGCTTCCATGGCTGTGGGTGAATCTGAACCTGCTCCTGGAATGGTATCTTATTCACTACAACAGATTGGCATAGAGTTTTGAAACAACAAGTCCAATTCCATAGCAACACTCAGTTAATGTTATACAAGGCAAAAGCATTAAGATAATAGACAAATTCTTACTAGAAATAATTCTTCACAATGTAATTATCCAATATAAGTGAACAGAAAAAATTTTGAAGGGAAAAAGACAAATTTTACACATCCATTTCCTCAACTTTCTGTTGTGTTCATGCACGCACTCAGTGTATGTTTTGAAGACTGAGCCCTACAGAGGATTCTGCAGTGTAGTATTATTTTAAAAATGTTCTATTGACACAGGGTTATTAAACTCTTTTTGAACGGAGATTTACTCTTGGTCTTAAAGAGTGACAAAGATTGCACTCTATAAGTGGGGATAAAATACGGGTTGGGCTAAATCTGACTGTTGAATTAAGATTGCTTCGAATTAACCCGCCGCAGTTAACAAGATTCACCCCGCATACAAAAATTATCCTCTTTTATTACATTAAAAATATGGGGTCAACTCTTGTGGGCATTCACCCCGAGGTTTTTCAGGACCAGCATGATGTAGTGCGAGGGAGGCTTTTGTGGCAATGCAATAAGATTCTCTGGGCTGATACCATATTCTCAGTGTTGGGTCAACCTTGGCCAACGTTTAAGATGCGTGGACTTCATCTCCCAGAATCCCTCGGTCAGCACAGGAAATGGTTGCCTGGAGGATTCTGGGAGGTGAAGTTCGCACATCTTTAAAAAAAAGGTGCCACGCTTGATAAATACTGCCGCATCCATATGTTCATCCTATTTCCTTAATGCATCCCACCCACGTTCCTTCACTATTCCTATTTATTCACGCCTCCCTCTGCGCACGCGCACACCCCAGAAAAATACCCCTCCGCCACTCTCAGGGCTACGCGATCGCGGCCTACCCACCCACCCATCCCCGGCTTCCAACCGGGCGCTATTTATCCCGCCAGCGAGTCCCCGTCTTCTTACCGGCTTCATGGCAGCGGCCACGCAGGGAAAAACCGACACTCTCCGCTCCGGGTTCCCAGGCACTTCAACCGAGACACGCGAGAAGCAGCGGAAATGGGTCTTTGACGTCCGCAGCGCCCTCTGCCGGAAAGGAGGTTCGAAGTTCGCTCCAAGGGCCTGCGAGGCAGCCCGGAAGGAGCGGGAGGCGGGAGTTGCTCCGGGGGCAGCGCTGCAGCCGATAGCCCAAAGGGGCCCCGCGGGTCGGAGGCCCGAAGCCTTTGGCTCTTATCGACTGTTGGGATAGTGCCGCGGCCCGACCAGGCGCTCCCTTTCTGGCAATCAAGATGATAAAAACAAATAACGGAGGGAAAATCTTGTAGTACCATCTCCCTTCAGCCCTTTCCCGGTCAATCTTAGATAAAATCAAAGAGAAAGGTTAAATATCGAAACTTTTACGTCTCAAAATGCCAGCGTGTGCTGACACATCTCTTCAAGATGAACAGCTTTGAAAGGGGAAGCATCAAGAGGTCTCCAGCCTTGGTCCCTTTAAGGCTTGTGGACTTCAACTCCCAGAATTCCTCAGCCAGCA
>JANHFO010010597.1:38546-56174 GCA_032468095.1 Pareas carinatus | reverse complement strand
TCAGCCAGCATAGCTGGCTGAGGAATTCTGGGAGTTGAAGTCCACAAGCCTTAAAGGGACCAAGGCTGGAGACCTCTACTTAAGACAGACCAAAGGTTTTATGTAAAACGTTTATAAAGCTTGGCTGACAATAACGGTTGGTTTCAGGCTCAGGGGAAAGATAACAGTTTGGGCACTATTCCCTTCCCTTGCACCGAATTGAAATATTTGCATCCATCTCTAAAGTGGCTCTGTTAAGGCCCACTTGTCTAAGAAACCCATGTTGTGGTGCCTATTGTTTGATGCTGCAAAATGATAATCATGGGATGAAAACAGAAGACAGCATCTACTAATGTAGGAAACTCTGTTCATTTACTGTGATAAGGGCATTGGAAGGATGCCAGTCAATCGTTTTTCATCCCTTAGGTTTGTAATCAGCTTAAGGGACATCTAAGATTCTGAATTCTCCTAACCTAGGTCTGCTCCGTATACAAAGGAGGTGGTTAGAATTAGGGTGAGGATGCTGCTGAATCACAACTCCCATTGCTTCAACCAGTGTGATCAGTGACTGTAGTTCACCAACCCACTGTGTGGTATCACAGGATCTCCATTCCTTTGAAAGACATAGATGGAATGGCCAAATGGCAATTCTTTGAAAAGATACAAACCATACTCTTTCATTTAAAACCTCACTTGGAAAAAGACTTTAGCGCCCACATCTGGATGGGCCTAGGAGTGACCACTGAAGCAAATCATTAAGGAAGCTACAAAAGATTCTCCCAGTTCTGGTCTTCATCAGAGGACAACGAAAACAGCTGAGGCTTCGGCTGTGAGTTCTTGTTTTTTCACAATGTGGGGACCCTAGAGGTCCAAAGCTGCCCTGGAGAGGCAGCAGCAGGAGGAGGCGAAGACAGACTGACGGGACCGACGGTGGTCGGTACGTTCAGAACTATCTTTATTCCTAGTCTCCACGCGGGAGAAAAGGCACGTATGGTGGCCATTTAGGTAAAGACCGGAACAAACGATAACAAGATGGAAGCAAGCAGGAGGAAGAAAGAGGGGAGAGAAGAGAGGGAAGGTTTTGGAAGGGAGGAAAAGAAGGAAAGGTAGGGATGTGGAGAGAGAGAAGGAAATGGATTGGTAAAAAGTATGATGTAGAAAATTTTAGATTCATAATTGAATAGTATGACAACAATGTTTGAAAACTATGATATAGACAAATTTGTAAAACAAATGAAAGACATGAATGAGATTTATATGAACTGTTCATGTGATATATATTGACTGTAAAATATGGAAAATTAACTTTCTCGTTTCCCTTGTAAGATCTCTTCTGGGTTGTCATGGAAGCGTTGATGTGTTAATGTAAAAAATAAAAATTATTTACAAGAAAAATATTCTCTTGTATACATGAAGGCTGAACAAACTGAAATGAAGACAGTATTCATTCTGCTTACAAGTTTATTTACATAGGAATTGTTACTAGTAGTTTTGAATGAAGGTTAAATTCCTTCTATTTACAATTTATATACATGTGTATACTGTACTTGAAAAGTAAGAAAACTGTACAAGAGAACTCAAGTAAAGGACATACACTGGAAGCAAGTAAATACATAAGGAAAAAAAGCAGACATTTGAACTGAATGTTCTAATAAGTAATATTGAACTGTGGTTTACACCTGATAGCAACATAAATATTACAATATGCTGTAACCAAATCTTTAAAATAGGAGGTTCTGCAACTTTTTAAACACTTGACAAATGAAGCAGTCTGTTATTTTTTTAATGCAATGATAAATTTGACTTCATTTGCACATACAGGGACCAGGTACAAAGAAAAAAAGAGAGGCAATTTTATTTACATTAATACTATCAAAACGGACTTAGAAAGAACAAGCATTAGCTGCTCGGAGAGATTAAGAGGTATCCTTTCCCATCCCCCTCAGTTCAAAAGCCATTTTAAAGCATGTTGGAGTGTGAAGGAAGTGCGATCTTCCGTATATTGTCTTTACAGTATTGATGCTGACATTAAAAGAGAAGATATGGATTAACAATACGTGTTTTGGATACTCACTATTGTACACACTGCAGTAATCAACTTTAAATTTAAATGAGAAAAACACTTTAATATACAGGGACTCAAAACTTTCAACATTAACATTGCGTAAAATGTGCAAAAGGGTTATCACTAGCTTATTAATTATACTAGTGTTTATCAAGTATAAGTCACTTTGATTTAAAAAATTCATATGATTTTTATGGATTAGAAACCAATTTTCCTGTAAGCAAAGTACTTCAAAAAGTAAAACGCTGAACACCTCTTTGGCTGATTACATAAGCCCACAGTTACTGCTACCTTTTAGCCAAAAAACTTATCTGCCAATGGCTCCAGAGCACAATTGCATGCAGTTTCCTTTATATTCGCTTACATGCATTCATTCAGTTGGAAAACGAAACTGCAGTTTAAAAGGAGTTTGATAAGACACGCGTAAAAGCCTCCTGTTCCTGGGCAAGCATGTATACCAAAGCAAAATCTGATTTGGTCCTAAGGATTTCATCTGTAATTTTGGAGGTATTTGTACCAAAATGTTTGGTTCAGGTAGCAGTTTCTGGGGCCTTACTTTAAAACACCAGCCCTGCTCCTAAAAGTGCCTTTGTGGTCATCATAAAAAAGGTATCCCTCAAAATTTTAAGTACCAACAAAAGTTATTACAAATGTTATTGCGTTCATTTTTAAATATTAAATATGCGATAGCCACTTTCTCAGTTTCATACTTTATTGTTCTGCTTCCTGTGAAAAGGAATCTTCCCATCAAAGTGGTCTTTAATACTGGCAGCAGGATAAGGACCGTCAAATTCCACCACTGCATTCAGTCAATACTGTTTCTTCTTCAGTCTCTGAAGCTATTTTTAGTGGTTTTCATTGAGAAGATGTTTAGAAGAATTCTTTTCACAACCAAGTGGTTTTTCCAATTGAACTTGAAAGTTAGCTTTTTAGTGCTGGACTATGGTTCCTGTCTCCTTCTTTGCTGTCCTTCATTAATGAGGCAAACACCTGAAAACCAGTTTTTAAAATAAAACTTTAAAATGACCACAACTTAACACCTTTTTAACATTTATAAAAACCAGCCATTTCTGCTGGTTTTCTCATCTATCATAGATCATAACCATTTACTTTCCATCATTCCCCTACCTCTATTTTTCAATAGCTCAATATTACTTCTATAATAATTATAATATATAGCACAATAATATGCTGCCTACTCTTTTTGGTCTTCTTTCTATCAGGTCAAAGTCATGTCGACATCTCACTGTGAAACTGGCTACATTTTAGCACTAAAATTTTAACAGAAACACGAATGGATAAAACAATATTCTACTGTAAATATACAAGTAAGTTTCAGAGCTTGAAGTCAATTATGATTCAGTTAAATTTAACAATTTCAATTAAATTTCAGTGTGCCATCTTGCAAGCTTTATGATCAGAACTAGCATGAACTCTCACATTCATAGCATATATTTAGAAAAACGGGGCTATGATGTCTTGTTACATTTCTGGAATTTAGTTAGAAAATCTCTAAAAGCAGGGATGCAGGGATTGGATCTAACATACTTATTTATCTCTGTTGAGATCATTTTCATACTGTTTTTACATCTCATTTTGTAAATGAGAGATCAATCAACAAACGAAAATCAACTCAAACTAGACAAATGGCTATTGGGAGATGCAATTGGCATTTTTTTATCCAGGACTGCAGTTCATTTAACGTAAATAATGCCTGTGAGTACTCAAGTTTCCCTGAAAATAAGCCCAGGTCTTATATTAATTTTTGCTCCAAAAGACGCATTAGATCTTATTTTTCAGTTAGGTCTTATTTTGGGAGAAATATGGTACTAAATGCGTCTGTCTGACTGATGATCTTACCGGGGCTTGCTTTTGGGGTAGGGCTTATATTACGAACATCTTGAAAAATCATACTAGAGCTTATTTTCCGGTTGGTCTTATTTTTCGGGGAAACGGCATTCATTGTATCACTTATGGCAGAAGTAATCTTTTGCACGCTTCTTTTTACGGAAAAGAATTACATAGACAATGGAAGTCTACTTTCACCAATGTACTGATAATTTGAAGGTTAAGGTGATGTAACATATAGAAACTGCTTTCCAAAATACAGCCCTTAGATTAACCGGGACTAGATAAAATCATGTTGCCTCAAATATAACAATTGAACTCACAGTGCAGGTTTTAATTGTCAAAGTCCTTAATGGTTTCAGTCGTTCTTAAAATGCTATCTTGCATATCCTTGTCTATAGGCAATATTGTCAATAAATGCTTTTCAGATGTCTGGTAGTTCTTGCCTTAAAAACAGTCATTTAGCAACTGTTCAAAGTTATAATGCCACTGAAAAAAGTTACTTACAACCAGTTCTCTCACTTACAATCATTGCACTATTCCCACAGACAAGTGATCACAATTCGGGCACCTGGCAGGCATTTATGATGGTTGAAGCATGCCAGGGTTATCGCCACGTGTGATCTTCCCAGCTGGCTCTGACAAGCAAAGTCAATGGGAGGAGGCTGGATTCACTTAATGGCTGCAGTGATTCACTTAACCATGGTAAAAAAAGGTCATAAACTTGGCCATGACTCACTTAACAATTGCCGTGCTGAGCAATGGAAATTCTGCTCCAAATTGTAATTGTAGGTCAAGGACTACATGAATGTGGCAGGTGGCTAAAGAGGTCAGGGGAGTGAGGGTGTCCATTCCAAGAACGCTATTCCTATGGCAATCACCTTCATCCGGCAATAAGTAAAGCCTTATTTTCCTAAACAAGGTTAATCTTCATCTCTGCTCGAGGGCTGCACTTCTCTTTTAAATTGAGAGTTGCTTTCTGATAAAATTCAATGTTTATCCATATATAGTTACTACTTACCTGGGCCCATTTTTTGTTACTATTCTGCATCTGAATAGATGTAATGCACAAGAAGAGCTTCTCCGACGTGATATCTTCTGGTAGCTTTGTTAGAAACTGTGCTATATGAATAAAGTCCATCTGCAGGAGAATATCTTCATATAACCTAAGGATGCCTAGCCCAGTTCTAAACAGAAATTCTTCTCCGTCTCTACAAAAGACATCCCAAACTCGACAGGCCAAATCAAGGGGTAGTGACTTGCTGTATAGGGTAAAGATCCTGCATTTGAAATTTAAAAAAAATTAGACACATAAAGGCAAAACACCACACCTTCTAATTCCTCTTGTATTATCAGTAATTATTTAATCTAGATAAACCAGTGATGCTTTGGGTTAAGGAAGGAAGCACCAGTAGACATTTCATTTGCAACAACTCTCTCTCTCCACTTCCAAGTGTACTTCCTACTACCAGAAGAGCTGTAATATGAAGATTAGCAAGCCAGTTTAGTAGCAGTTAAGACACCAAGCTAGAAACCAGATGATAGTTCTAGTCCTGACATCAGCACAAAGTCAACCAAGTGACCCTCAGAAGAAGGCACTGGCAAACTACTTCTGAATCTTGCCAAGAAAACTGCAGGAATTTGTCCAGTTGCCTGAAGTCAACAGTGACTCTACGGTTCTCAAAAAAAGGGTAATTTAATAAGTGGATATGTAGCTATATTTGGATAAAAACTCATTGTATTCTTTGACTAGATTTCAGTTCTGCATTTAAAAAATCTGCCTGCTGTGGCTGATGCCGTAGTAGTTGATCAAGAGGACAGCAGAAAGTGAATATTTCTCTAAGGCAGTGGTCACCAACCTGTGGGGCGTGGACCACTGGTGGTCCGTGAGAAAGGTTTGGTGGTTCGTACAAAAATCTGACACTTATCCGAATTATTTTGTATAACTGTATGGTTCCTGCTCCTAGAGGCACGCAAGATTGGGCTGCCTCCAGGGCTCAGAATTCGCCTGCACCGGCTGTACTGGAAGCGCTTTCAAAGTGCCTCTCAACTGGCTGAAAGCACGGGAATTCTGAGCCTCAGTGTTTCTAGCCTAGCCAACATCTCTCTGACTATGAATGCATGAGGTAAGAGGCGCCGGTGGATAGCAGTGAGAGGGGAACCGGGTTTGGGGGGGGTTGTTGGACAATTGCAGCTTGCATGGGTGGTGAGAGGGAATTACCCCGGCCTGCCGAAGAATGCAGGCGGTAGGGGGAAACTGCTCTGGCCTGCCAAAGAACACATCTGTTCTCGACTATCCTTCTCCACCTTTTGCTGCCAGGTTGAAGGGCAAGTGAGTCAGTCTGTCCAACTTTTCTTCCTCCATCCGCTACAGCGTGGGCTCTTTAAGGGTGAATGGGAAGCAGATTGGAGGCAACACAGGGCCCAAATCCATGGCAAGATTATTGCGAGCTCTGGTGAGTGAGAGTCAGTCTGCCCAACTCTTCCTCCTTCGCCCACTACAATGAATGACCTCCGATCTGCTTCCCACCCATCCTCGCAAGGCCCGCGCTGTAGTGGGCAGAGGAGGAGGAAGAGTTGGGCAGCACCCTGAGCTAGCGCCGGCTGGCGAGCAACTGAGGAGGGGAAAGTGGAGCGCGAGAGCAGTATGTTTTTATTTGTGTGTGTGTGTCTATGTGTCTCTAATTCTGTGTATGTGTGTGTTTGTGTGTGAGTCTGTCTCTCATTCTCTTTTCCTCTCATTCTGTCTTTCTTTCATTCTCTCTCCCTGACTCTCTCTCTTTCTCTCAAGCAGGAACAAATATCACAAAAATGTGCAATAGTTAAATAAGTTTCAATTACTTTGTAATAATTAAATTAACTTTAATAATTTTGCTACAGCAACCTTTAAAGATTTTGTTTTGATCAAATAAGCATTTGTGATTTTGTTATAATTAAATAGGCTTTTTAAATTTTGTTATATTAAATAGGTGCCTTTTATATTAATAAAGTGGAAGTTCATAGATCATTATTTTACAAATATATGTACCTTTTTAAAAAATTCATATTGGTGAGCCTCGGAATTTCAAATTATGAATTTGGTGACCCCCGAGGTCAAAAAGGTTGGCGATCCCTGCTCTAAGGTGTAGTCCAACCCAGGAATTTGTTTTAGTGGCAGAATTTAGCTTACAATCTAGTTAGATGAAATGCCATTGTTTATTCTTCTTCTCTCTCCAAAAATCTAATACTTAGATTCCATTCTCTTGTTTACGTCTGTGTCTTATCCATATATGTTACAGTCACTTCTGTTCCCCTAACCAGATACCCTTAACAAACCACAAGGAATCTTAAAATGCCTGTTAAAATCTGGCTTGTATTTAACTGCACCTGAAAAATTATCACTGTAGCATGATGTGACCATAATGCTTTCAACGTACCAATCTATCAAGTATATGTCAGGGGTAAGATTATAGGATTTAAAATGATGAAACAGTTTAGGCAGGTTTTCCTCAAAAAATACTTCAAATGCTGCAAAGTATTTCAGCATCTGTAAAGAAAAGGGAGTAAAATATATAATTCAGGAAAACATACAAAACATCCTAAAATTTGAAACTTCCGCAGAATTATATATTAGCTTGCAGAACAGAGTATGCCTTATTTAAACAATACATCTTAACATGAGAGTGTGGTTACCACACAACAGATTCTGCAGTTGATAAATAGTTTAGCTGATATTCAAACACTCAGGGTTAATGATTCCAGCTTTCAATTACCCTTGTAATGTAGATCAGTGTTTTTCAACCTTGGCAACTTTAAGATTGCTCGCTGGGAAATTCTGGGAATTGAAGTCCACATCTTAAAGGTGCCATAATTGAGAAACACTGATATAGACAGTAGTAATCATTGCTCATAGATACAGTGGATATACACAGTCTACCACCCCTGTTAAAACGGCCAGCTTTTTGAGTTGTAAAGAAATCAGACCAAGGTGATTTATTTCAGAATTGTTTCCATCTTTAATCAAACATTAAGCTGTACAATTCAATTGAAAAATGAACTGAAATCTTTTAGGGAGAAAAAATAACAATAAAAATATACAATAATGTTGTTGCATAAGTGTGCATACCCTTAAAATAATTTAAACTCAGTATAACATGCACTAAATTAAAATGCAGTAAAATTATAAAAACACACAAAGATGACTGACCAACTATATTTAGCACAATAGGTCAAATGAAGCCTACCAGAACAACACTATCCTCACTAGTGCAAAACTGGTGAAAAGGCCAGGCCACCAGTGTTTCAGCTTCTGAAGAGTTTTTTGAAAGGTAATCGAATAAGGAGTTTGTTACAGTAATCCAACCCTGATGAATCTAAGATATGTGTTACTAGGCATAAGTAATCAGAGTATTATTTTCTTCTTGCTATCTCTGTCTGAAAGGGAAAAGACTGCAAGAATTACCATTATGTCATAGAAAATTAGAGGAACTGAAAATATAATGTGCAAATTCTGAAAAATACAACAGTTCTGCAAAGGGACAACACATTCTACTGATGTATTTGCTGCTGATACAGTTCCTTAGGCGCAAATACCTGTTAGCTATAAGAATGTATACAAAGCTTTGGGGTTTAGAAAACTAGGAATACCACTGACTTCAATAGGAACATCTACTTATTTGTCGATGAACATTTTGCAGTAAGAAGAAATAAAATAAAATAACAGTAGACAGTAATAATATGGGCACATACCATGCTATGATCCACACGAAAAAAGGCTAGCTGGCATGGCTTGTTTAAAAGATTTGCAAAGGCAATAAAAGCATCTGCCTCCTCCAGATTAAGTATGAGAACCGCAGCAATGAAAGACATTCCCTGGACCTTTATAACACACACAAACAAAAAAAACAGGTTTTAAGTGTACCAAGTAAGAGACTCATTTTTATGCTAGAGCTACTAGAAGTTGTAGTATTTTTTGACAACTAGGATATTACCAAATTATGATAATAAATTGGACAACTTATTCTGAAGCAGACTTGTTCTTTTTTTTCATTCATTTACTTGCTGAATTATACTTTGGTAGAAAAATAACAATATGGACATAGAAAAAAATATGCCCATCGTAAGTTAAAGATGCCCAATATTTTACTTTAGATAGCTAAAGTTTGGCAAATGTTTCTAAGCAAGTATAGAAGGATGAAAGGAAAATATACTGTATGTGGATGAATGAATACATTCTATATATACAATGATTCTCAGCAATTTCTTTCTACTTTCCATTTGTCTAGAGTGTCACTCTAAAAATAATGCAATCCTGTGCATATTTACTGAGAAGTATCTCGAGATATTTATATTTGCTAGGGATATCTCTTCTATATTCCTAGCAAGTATGCAAGGAGTTGCAGCATTAGGAAGTTCATCCTTTGATATGAAATATCTTACAGCGGAATAGTTACACCAGTTTCTCAAATTCAGCAACTTTAAGGGGAGTAGTCTTCAACTCCCAGAATTCCCTAGACAGCAAGGAAATTGAGTTAAACTATGGAAACAAAGTGTAGCAGAACCCTTTTGTGGTCAAAATGCTACGTTTGTGGTAATTGACAAAGTTTATAAAGCATATGTTTATAATCATATCAATGATCACAGCATATATATCAATATAATAAACTATGAAAGTTTTGATTTTATTGTAATTTCTGTTTTATTGTTGTGAACTATCCAGATTTGTTGAGGGTTGGGAGGCATACAAATTTAATGCATTATTATCATTATTATGGTCAGACAGACAACCAAATGCACAGACAGCCAAATGTTTAGACTGGATTTGACATTTTTACTTACCTATCAAGTCCTTCCAAGGACCTGGGATAGGAAGATGTTGTTTCACGGTGTTAAAGGTATTGTCACAGGATATGTTTCAACTAAAGCTGCCTTTTGTAACTATCTGTTGTTGATTTTTGTCAATGCCCATGGCATTCAAGTAGTGCTCCAGATATTTTGAGATTGCACCAAGAACATCGATTACTATTGATACTACACCTTTACTTTCTTTTCCACTCTACTTTATTGCTGTTGTTTTGTTGAAAGATTAACAACACTGTACAAATACTTACATATCCTACATCAGGTCTGTAACATGTATATGCTCCCAAGACACTGTGCAAGAGGTCATGATAAGGGCCACCCTGAAATGGAAACAGTAGGTCAAAAAACTGAAATTTAAACATGGAGATATACGATAAAGGTAATTTTAAATCCAGAAAAAAGCCTAAAGTTTGCGCATATTATGTAACTATTAATATCAGCTATTTGTCACACACAGCAGTTATGTCACTAACATTACTTCTAAAATGTCCCCCTTATAAGACCTTGCCAACTGCTATGTGTATGAATTCATAATCTTGAATGTCAAGTGCTGTTATTTTTCAAGAAAGATACATGCTAGGCTCAACCTCAGTAGACAGGAATGCTTTATGTTCTACTATTGTGATAGGGACTCCATTTTCTAAAGCTTGTATTCCTGCCTAGATAGATCTATGAATACAATATATTCTACATAAAAATGTCCAAAAATTTCAATTAATATAAATGTGGCAGTCAGGGTGCTAACCAGTGTAAAGCAGACTATAGGTGAAGTGTCTGAAAAGCTACCATTGCGAGAAGTTTGGCCATTAGCATCTATGTGAGGAAGGATTCTTTTGCGTGATAACAATATTTATTCCCTATGGAGGCATTTTACCCATTAATGTGGGCAATTTACCCACTCTCTCAATCCTAGTGGATTCCAGGTACTTTACAAATATTAATATAGAAAACAATTGTAGTTATGCTATGAATTACATTAAGTTATTAAAACTAGTGATTCAGGATAATACATTCAATAATTTGTTCTCTTGTCATTACAATTTTCATTGGAAAGCTACCTGCATTTAAAAAGCAGCTTTCTTAAAAAGAGGGAATCTAATATGTCCATTCTCTTCTAGATACCTAATTTAGGGACAATGCAATAATCATTACAAGCAATAAATCATTTGCAATTTAATAAAAGTGATGCAGTGATATGCTATCTATTTAGTAGCCATGAAATAATGAACAGTTCAAATCCAAAGGTTATGTTTTAGCATTTTGTAATACTAACAAGAAGGGAAATGAGCTTGCATATTGATAAATGTTCATTTCAAAGTACGGTTTGGCTAAACATGAAGGGAAATACTGTGGCTAAAAACTGCCTTCTGCCTAAGCACGACATGCCAACCTGGTTCCAGACTAGTTGTAGGACTTCACTGCAAAACTGTTTCCCAACCTCAACAGCTTTTAAGGTGTGTAGACTTCAACTACCAAAATTTGCTAAGGATTTTGTTGAGTTGAAATCCACACATCTTAAAAGTTGCCAAGGTTGGGAAACACTATTGTAAAACATAGAGCAGCTTCAATTTCACAATGAGACACTAATCAGAGGAACCTATTTTATTACTTTGTAATAAAAAGTGTAGTACCAACTGTAGTTAAGTACTGCTGGTAAGTGTAGTACCAACATTTTAAGGGATATAATACCAGTACTAGAACACTGAGCTATGTACAAACAAAAGAGACATATGCTTTTTAAAATGGTTTTATAACATGTACATACTCGGCTTTGATTTTTTCCTTCACACATCTTTGAAAATGAAAATGTAAATTTCCACACATCCACAAATGTACTGTATTTTGATTGAAAAATGCAACACAGATGTTTTACTCCCAAACAATTTGTTAATTTCCTTGTGTTATTGTTTTCATATAGGCATTTAAAAAGCTCAATACAAAACAGCTGCAGTTCTACAGAAATCCAAACATCAACCTTTCTGCCATACTTCAGCTTGCAAGCTTATAATATATACAAACTGTACAGATTTTATAATTATCTTTATCTTAGTTAAGCTCCTCTTAATGGAGGTGGAAGTTATCGACTGCACTAAACCAGTGTTCTCAAAGTTCTGGGTTGGTGGCCCAGCACGGAGGGAGGGGGGCGAGGGGGGGTGCACACAAGTAGGGCACCGCAATTGTGCGGCGCTCGTGGGAGTGGGCCGCTGTGTGTGCACGTCCTGGTGTGCGTGTGACAGTTCACCACTCATGCGGCCCGATTGCTGATAGGCTACGGTTCACAGGTTGGGGGCCCCTGCATTAAACCATAACAGAAAAGTCTTCCAAGGACAGAATTCTTGCTTTTAGCAACCATTACTTTAAAACTAGTCTAATCTCAAAGCATAATCAATAATACCTTCTGAAAAATATAGAGGGATGGAAATGTGCGGGATATATCCAATTTTATTAGCTCCAAGCTAGCTTCTCGATCAGCAAGTGATGCTCCAGCATCTAGAGAGAGTAAACCATGCAGATTCATTTATGTCTGATTAAACTGATTCCCAAAAATGTAAGATAATATTGCTCTGATACGTAGCATGTAAGTTTCTTTAAATCAATCAGAGATCTATAGGTAGTCCTTGGGTGAGAACTGTAATGGGTCTTGCCATCAGAGTGGGAAGTTGTGATGGTGATAAACTGGGTCAACCCACATGGCCAACCCACGTTTAGAATATTTTTAGAGTGGTTATTAAGCGAATCATTTAATGGTCATTAAGCAAACTAATGATTCACCATGGTGGTGGTTTTGCCCAAAATTGAATGTTGATGCTGGATTTTGGCACATCCATCGTAAAATGCAGTCACGTGACTGGGATGCTGTAAAGAACTGTAAATGTGGCCAGACGCCCAGTGCCCATTCGACTGCAGTCTGTCCCCTTCCCCTCCGACTACCAGAACTTCAAATCCAGGTTGCAAGTACACCCATCCAACAGAGACATCTGTTGCAATTTTGGTCAGTAAGTGACTGGTCATAAGTTGAGGACTACCTGCATTCCAAAGGGAATGTTAATGAAGCAAACAAAAGGAGGAACTGGGCTGCAATTTCATCACAAGCTACTTCATTATTCAAGTAACTGCATTTCAACTGTTTCAGTATTTCTGTTATGCTACATCTACTTTAAACTTCAGTAATGACTGACATACCACTGTACAGAAGAAAATGATTTCAACAGCAAAAAAAACACAATTTTACTAAGACGGGGATGGTATTATCAGACTTCTTCTATTTTGACTCTTCCTCCCAATTTCTGTTTTGTGTGACTCCATTCTTCCCATTATAGTAATCAGCAACAATTACCCTTTACTAATCTGGAGGATATTGTCCTAAACATGAATTTCAGGAGGCTCCATAAGCCATGGATTTGCTTATTCAAAGTTCTCCACAACATAATTTAGTTAGGACAATAACTTGCCTCTCATCTGCTGACAAAACCAAACACCCTGAATCTTTTGTGTCCCACCTAGAACTAAACACTCAATTTAGCCATTTTCGCTTTCCACCAGAACGGGGCCTTTTTAAAAACTTTTTTATTTCTGTGAAAATATGTTTAAACTGGCACTTTTTAAACATTTTATAACAGTAAATTTTAGAACTCTGCATTAGGTGTATTTTCCAAGAGCAGGCCTGAACTTCTAGCTTCATTCATGTTCTTATGAATCCACATTCTTGCATTCATTAAATGCTGCACTGTACACATTTGACATTTTCACCAGCTTTCCTCTATCTGAAGTTTTCGGTCATTTTTCCTCCCTCTGTTTATCTCTCATTCTTTTTTTATTTTTGTCTTTTCGCCTATCTCTTAACCCTTCTTGACTATTCCCCACTCTTCCTTCCTTCTCCAGACTAGTCTTTAATGTGAGACTAGGAAGACGTTTTACTTTATTTATTTAACTAAACCATATTCCTACATAACAAGCTATGACTCAGCTCTGTTACTTCTTTATATGAACTCTTCTCCTTACACCAAATATACATGCTATTCATTATGAGGTTTCCATAACAACTCACTTAATTTTCCTACCCTGTTTTTGAAAGATACAGACAGATGGTCCTCAATTAACAACAGTTAATTGGGACAAGGAACTCTGTTGTAGAATGACACGACTATAAAGTGCAATGTGATGGTCCTGCACCAACTTATGATGGCAGTTCTGGTCGCTGTTGTTAGATTTATCCTGCATGGTCTTGAGGACTAACATCACGTGATTTGTCATCTGGGACTTGTTGCTGGCTTCCCCATTGACTTTGCTCATTGGAAGCCAGCAGTGAAGACAGCAAATGACGATTAAGTGACTGCAGGATGTTGCAATGTTATAAGCCAGCTGCCAAGTGACCAAATTGTGATCATGTGACTGCAGGAATGCTGCAACTATGAGGACCTATCATTCAGCACTGAAATAACTTTGATTAGGTGCTGAATGAGGACAACCTGTAAATAGGATTCATAAGTGTGTTAGATATGTATATCATACAGCCATTTAGCAGATGATAAGGTTAGGATCTTATGTTGAAAAAGTATCCTCTTTTCCTTCAATTTTATAACAGTCATAAGAAAGGAACAAAACCAACTGGACATGAAAAGTGAACTTCGGCAGAAAGATTAGCATGACTTATAAAACCAAAATCTTACAAAGTTATATAGCCAGGCTGTTATTTCAGAAGAAAGGGGTATTATGAAGCTTATGATAATAATTATAAACTTGTAATATAAAACAACGATCTCTTAACACACATCCAGATGTTTCATATGACATTGATTATTCAGAATTGTAGTACTATAGAGAATAAAGTCCCAAATATGATCCTCTACATTAAAGATCTCCCACCTTGGCGACTTTATGACTTGTGAACTTCAACTCCCAGAATTCCTTAGCCAGCATATTATAGCTGGCTGAGTTATTCTGGGAGTTGGAAGTTCACAAGTCATAAAGTTGCCAAGATGCGAGACCTCTGCTCTACATAACATTTCTAGAATTTTTCTCTCTGACATGCTACTTTCCCTTTAAGTATGAAGCACACAATTGTCTGCTAAATGTTGGGAAATTACATTTTTAAAATCCCTGGAAGTGTCTTTGCACTGCAATAAACACTACAAACAGTATACCATGTATTGTGAAATTATATGAGCAGTTACTGGTACCATTTCAAAATACCTTCTGTATCATTTTCAGTGCCTGTCTCTCCAAAAATCTTCCATCGTTCCTTGGCTCTAGATAAGAAGATTTCATAGAGTTCTGCAAAACAAAGCGAAATGTAGCCCAAAATCAAATTTATGATTTGCAAATTGAACTATGTTATTTCCATTCCAGTATTAATTTACAGATTTTTAAAATCAGAACTTTTATAAATCGACTAGTAGAAGTCTCAGTTTAACAATTTAGGAACTTTTAGGCTCAAACCTTTACTCATCAAAGGGTAAAAAAAGAATACAGAGTTACTATGAATACACTTCACCCTAACTGGGACTGAAATTTCTATCCCCAAGCAAAGTGATTGCTAGGTGAAATGTCACATGATTGTACCACTTGGCGATGGCAGTTCTAGGGGTCCCAGTTGCAGCTGTTAGGCAAGGACCTCATATTGAGATGGGTTTGGACCTATTTCGCAACCTAGGGGCTTCTCCTCAACTTATATCTCCTGCTTGAAGAACAGGTGGCAGGCATGACCAGGAGAGGTTTCGTACAGCTCCGGTTTGTGCACCAGTTGTGACCTTTTCTGGATCATGACTCCATGTGCTCAGTTACTCAAGTCCTGGTTATTTTTCGCCTGGACCACTGCAATGTGCCCTACAGGAGGCTACCCTTGAAGTTCATTTTGAAGCTTCAGCCAGTACAAAGTAGAGCAGTGAGAGCAGTCTTTGGGCCCCCCTAGGATGGCCCATGATGTAGGAAATGACCAGACTGGACCTGATTAAGTGTGTCATTTGGAGTCCCTTCGCGCCCACAAGAGATCTAAGTCCAGACCTCCTGGAATTCCATTGGCTCTTATCTACTGCCAATTTGCCTTGATAGTTACTAGTTCAGATTCTTGAAGAGAGTTAGCATGGAATAAAGTTGTACTCATTTAAACAACTTTGATTTCTGATTTCTTGCACCTGAAGCATATTGCATCTCTGCTCCATGAACTTCACTGGCTACTGGTCTGCTTCTGACTGCAATTCAAGGTGTTAGTTATGACTTCTAAAGCCCTTAATGACATAGGTCGAGGTTACCTGATACTGCATTGTGTCCTGCTCATATTGGCAAAAAGGGCTGAACAATCCAAAACTAAATTGAATTATTGCTTCTCATGATTTGGAGCCTAAAATTTTAATTTGCCTTCTTAGAAAGCATTGTTACATTGCGGATTCATATTCATTTTACAATCAACTACAATTCAAATATCCTGTTCTCATTTCTCATGCCAGATAATCCTCATTTCTATACTTATGCATTCGATTCTTTTCCCTAAGTGGAAAACTTTGCATCTATCTCCATTAAATATTATTCTGTTATACTTGTAGTTCATCTTTCTAATCAGTCAAGACAGTTTTTAATTTTGCTGTTGTGAGCTACAATATTAACTTTACTATCAAGTTTTGTATTAACTGCAAATATGATATATCTAAGTCATTAATAAAAATGAAGAGTAGAAAGCTCAGGACCTAATTCAATAGTACACCATTTGACACCTAATTAAACTTTGATGAGAAAATGCTGGTTATTATTGATTGGCTTCAACAACCTGGTCATCATCTCCCTAGTCATTGAATCACAGCTACAGCTATGGAAAAGAATCTTCTCTCCATCCCTTCCTTCCTCTCTCTGTCTCTGTCTCTGTCTCTGTCTCTCTCTCTCCCTCTCTCTTCCTCTCCCTCTTCCACACACAAACCATTTAACGGCCTTTTAGTCATTTCCTTCTCTTGGGGAAATTATGTCTACATTTACTTTGTCACAATGATATGCAACTAAGAAAACACTTCTGATGTGTTTAGAATCATCCTAAACACACCAGAAGTGGTGGGAAGACTAATATACTGATTTTGAATTTTTTTTGTTGATAATCTGTTCAGAAATTAACCGTTCAAACAAAAAAGAAAATTAGTTTGGTAAGGCTTCGTAAATGAATTCACACATTAATATTGCATTATTTCTAAGTTGTTGAGCGCTAAACTTTAAAATATTATAGAGTATTACTAGCTAAGTGTATATCATAAGAAAGTTTAACTTGTAGAATAGTTCAAAAACTCTGTTTTTTTTCATCCAGGACTATTGATTTATACCTTTTAAAAAAATATCTTTCAACTGAATGCTGTATAATCTTATCATTTATAAGGAAAGCATTAGGTTACTAAAGTGTAACAGCTAATAATGTAATTATTTCTGGGTAAAATGAATGCCATCATACACTCAAGACAACCAAATGTTTAGTTATTTTTGGAGAATATCACTGAAACTTTTATGTACTTCAATCATACCAGGAGTGATATTTAATTCATTTCCTACAGCAAGACTCCAAACCTTTCCACGTACACTTGGAGGTAACCCTTGCCACCATAATTCTCGAACTCGCCTTGTAGAACGCCTATAAAGATACAGAAGTAAAAGGAGTGTACATGCAATTATTTGAGCACTTTTACAAATGTCCTAGAAACAAATACAGCTGTGAAATCTTAGCTTCATATGAGAAGCCAGAGATCTTCTATTTGAATTTGCTAGTAGTGCTTCCTATGAGTGTAATATTGCCTGATCCTTAGAAGACAACATACACTGCTCTCTTAATACCGTGTTTCCCAAAAAATAAGACATCCTCCAAAAATAAGACCTACTTACATTTTTGCCTCTCGCTGGAATATAAGGCATCCCCCGAAAATAAG
>JANHFO010010597.1:15030-27967 GCA_032468095.1 Pareas carinatus | reverse complement strand
AAAATGGGCGCAAAATATTCAGGAACCTATAATGTTGGATACTTGGGAAAAAATTTGGGTGACTAATGTCAGGTTTATCCAGGCACAGAATTTGAGGGAAAACTTCTACAAAATGTTTTATAGATGGCATTTAGAGTGACTTTCTTCGTAGTCTCCAATTCAAGTCAGACCTCTTATAAAGATGTTCAAAAATCTTAGTATTAGGACTCCAACAAAATGTCATTTATCACCCCACACATTCCCTGGTTCTTCCATCTGGTTACCAAGATTATTATTATGGCTTCATGTAGAGTCACAGAATAAGAAAAGTCATCCAAATATATGCAGGATTGTAAAACAAGCTCAACAAAGGCAAAGCAGAAAGTGAAAACAGGAAAATATTGCAGCAAACCTGAGTTTATAATCATATGTGAAATCAACCCAATTTATTTCTAATTCTGATGTCTCTAAAATGGAATAGAATATACAATCTTTTTATCAAATACAATGAGATGCCAGTAACTCTTACACTATGACTTTCTATTAAAGTCACTGTCAATAATTAAACAGAAAGGGGCAAAAGATTTTAAATAGCAGTTGAAAATATCTAAATATTGATTTCAAAACAAATTTCTCAAAAGATTAAACTGGCGTGTGCTTTAAAACATTAGTAAAACTTTAAGACACTAATAAAGTTTAAGACATTAGAAAAAATTGGCTTAATATGCTGTCTAATACTGTCTTTGGAGAGGGCAGGATCAGGTTTCTAAATAAAAAGCCAAGTTTAATTATTCACAATCCATTTGTCATCACATCCCCAACTGTGATGTGTGGATACATTATTAGTCACTCATTATTTGTAATTAAAAGATTTATTTTATAATTAGTTACTGTATGGTTTTTTTAAATAAAAAAGATCACTTTCCTCTGAACCTCAAGGAGAGAACAATTATACAGCTGACCTAGAAGGAGTAAAGCAATGAGATATTAAAGCTACTGAAAATGTCTATACATTTACACCAACAAAATAAGTTGGCCAATAGTATCATGCAGCAGAATCAACTGAGTACAAACGAAATTTATATATTAAAGCATATTTCAACTAAACAGTAAAATTACGTAAACATAAGAGAGACAAGGCAGTCAATATCAATATTTAATATTAAACAAAGGCACTTATAATAATTCCGCTTTTGTTAATGGTATTTAATGACTTGATGTGTTAGTACTGTTCACTCGTATTACAATTATGTAATGTACCTTGTATTTCAATGAATGCTACCAAGATCCTACATGGCATTGAATGTGAAAGAAAAATATTAAATTTCATACCCCAGTGTTTAATAGACTGAGTGTGGATACTGATGCAACAGTGCCAGAACTTTCTTCCTAATGAGAAAAACAGAAGTAGATCCTTAGAAAAACATTTGACAATCATTAACATATAGCATTACGCATGCAATTTTTAGCTTTTCCTTTATAACCGCCCTGAGTCCTTGGAGAGGGGCGGCATACAAGTTAAATTAAATAAATAAATAAAATAAATAACCTAGGTACTGGTAAATCAGATTAATGATTCAACTTTACTAGCACAAGATGCCTGCATATATATCTCTCCAAATGTATGGCAGATACCCATCTAAATTCTGAAGTCAAAAAAGCAATTAAACTCTAACCCTGACAGCTAACATACTGTGAAAGGCTCTAGCTGTTTCAAGAGTTTATGCGAAAAGATGTGCATGTCCAAGGAAGATCTATACTGTACTAGAATACTAAGTTCTAGCTAGATAAAGACTTGGATGCACAAGTTTTGTCTTTGAATCCTGAAGATTTTCCAAATCCAACTGTTATCTTTAATTCTTTCAGGGATTTGACTTTTGCTACTGCATAGTTAAACTTTTCTTGTTTAATTATATCATTCATTTAGGAGTCAATAGAATTTATGATTTTTTAAAAATAAATTGGACAGGTTTAAAAGTGTCTTAAAATTTCCAAGATTTCAACTACTTAAAAATATAGGAAAACATTCAGAGGCATTTAGTGGAGTCTCAAAGATATCTGGCATTTGGTAATGTAGCTATCCCATTTTCATTCTCTGAAACTAAAAAACCATTCTAATTAAAATAACAGTTAATTGTCATTGTTTAAAAGTCTCTTATCAATACTCATTAACTACCCGTATTTCCTGTATATCAGATGTTCTACCAAAATGATTTTCTGTAAGGTACAAATATTTAATCTATATAGAGAGGTTCAAAAGGGATAGATCATTATGGAATGTTACCACTTGTGATTCAGGCCTTCACAAGATTAGCTACTTCATGGTCTTTTTAAAATTCTTTATCAAATTTAAAAGCTCATTCTAAAATATTTATATTTGTTAAATCTATTTTACATTTTCTCTAAGATTTATAATTGAAATTTGGTTCTAGATGAGTTGGGAAGAAATAGGCCTTCTCAATCAGAGTACCCTCAAATGCACAATATCTCCTCAAAAAAAGTATCTCAAATCGCCAGTTATCTGTCTGTGACAGGCATTTTATGCATGCAGACTTACATTTTATGGAGAAATTAAATATCAAGCATTGCAACGACAGTTTATATATATTTCAAACTGTTTTCTTATTTTCTGTGGTATTTTCTGATTTTATTTTGTGTTGTTGGGACATTTTTTTTGCTAATCAGTAGATAAAATATACACTAAATATCTATTAAGTAATTATTAAATTGCTTTAGTGGTATGATTAATTCATGCAGAGTTTATCATGGAAGAGGTGTAATAAACTGTTCAAACTACCAAACATGTAGATCCAGCAGGATAGATATATTGATATTCTGACAATGGTTTGATATACTGTAAACCTTGCCAATCTGATACAAGAAGGTATGAGTTACAATTTGTATTTATTTAAAATGTTTTTATAGCTTCCCATCTTCTGACCAACTCTAATTAACGATTCTCCATCTCCTGAACAGCCCCTTCCAATCAGAACGTTGACATATTTCCAGATCTCACAAAACATGCAGAAGCTAACAATTTTTTTACATCTCAAAAATTGAGAAATGATCCCAGAAAGCCTGGAAGGACTAAATGGCAGGTTGAACTGAGATACCAGGAAACTTGATAGCAAATGCCCACTTCTACAGGTTACTTTTCCATAACTTTGAGAGCCCATTATGTGGGACTAAGCATTTCTTCTGTATTGCACCAATATATCTGCAAATTAGGGGGAAAACTTCACTTATTTATAAGTAATATCACTACACAGAATCAGTTTTAGTATTAAAAGTAACGTGACCAATATATACTTTGTTAGCTCCAATTTACTGAGGTATTTTAAAATCCAGAACTTGGGGATACAAAAGACAGATGTCATTTTACATTGTTTTCTATGGACAGCCACAGTGATCTTAACATACTGGTTTCAGAAATGATTTGCCACAGAACCTAGAAAGTTACCCTCAAAAACCTTGAGTCTCAAAGTTAGATCATACTGCCCGCCCCCCGCCCGGTGTTAGAGTAATCTAATACTTCTTAGCTGTTCTAACATTAATTTCCCCAGGAAAACCTGTTTAAAAATCACCAAAGAATATCAAAGTGTATACAGAGAAATAAAAATTGTGAGAAAAGAAACAAGTAGACATATTTAAAAGGGCAGTAAAAAAGCTGATACTGGAAATTTTCAGTTTTACCAATCCAATTTCAAGAAGAAAAGTGTTAAGTGCTCTGGAAAATATACCATATTGATCGTAATTCTAGGACCCTTTAAAAAAGAAAATTTTCTTTCCAATCTCGCTTCAGTGATCAGAGGTAACTATATTTTAATGCTGTTAATACTTATGGAATGTTTGCTTCCATTAAGAGAAATTATGGGATGAAAATACCTCTGTCCTGACATAAAAGACCTTCACTGCTACCCTGTTTCTCTGAAAATAAGACCTAACTGGAAAATAAGCCCTAGTATGATTTTTCAGGATGCTCGGAATATAAGCCCTACCCCAAAATTAAGCCCCAGTTAAGATAGTCAGCTAGATGGACGCGTTGAGTACCATATTTTCCCCAAAATAAGACCTAACCAGAAAATAAGCCCCAATTTCTCTTTTGGAGCAAAAATTAATATAAGACCCGGTCTTATTTTCAGGAAAACACAGTAAATTAAAAAAAGAACATCAATGGAAGATTATAAACAAACAATTCTATTGTTTATGCTCTTGCTAATAGTAGGCCAGAAGAGATGATAGATCAGAGATCTCAAGACACAAGGCTTCATTTGTATCCTAAGACTTTCCAGAACAACTTTTGTAATACCAAGAGTTATTAGAAAGGGAGGGAGGGTTAGAAACACCTCTTCCCAGCAGGATAATCTTACCTTCCACTCCACCCTCTTTCACATAAATGATACTTCCTGACTCATGCAAAAAGTCTGAATCCGTGGATTTCTTTTCCTTCAGAGCAACTTCCATATTGAGACTTGCCCATTTTTAATGCAGAAAGGGCAAGAAGAAAAATAGAGAACCAAGGTTTACTGTTAAATAAGAAAGTCTCAAGTTTGCTGATGATCACAAAACTATTTTCGCAGTTTTGTTTTTTAAAATTTGGTTCACTATCCTGACACAACATTATCAAAAACTGCCCTGTTAGCATTACTGAATTGCTAGCTTTATTTATAACTGATCTACACGGAGGGATGAGTTCTGGTCTGCTTTCTACTCTTCTGATAACCGCTCGGTTTAGAAATAATTCATATTTTTAAGAGACTTGTTTTCTGATCTTTCCCTAAAACAGAACAAAATACTCCACCCTATTAGCAGACAACACTGAATACAATCCTGGCTGTGTATAGTCCTTGACTTACAACCGTTTGGTCAGTAATTGTTTAAAACTACAATAGTGAATGGACTTACCTATGGCCAGAGGCATGGCCATTGCAGCACTCCCTGTGGTCAAGTAAAACCATCAGGATTCAGGCACTCGGCATATTCCAACAGCACTTGAGACCATGGGGGTACTTTAACTCCTTTCGCCAACCTATCCCCTCCCTCATCTCTGCCCTTTCGGTCACCTTGTTATCCTGACTTGTACGGCAGTTCCAGAGCCGCATGGTCATGCCCCAAAAAGTTTCAGCAAGTGCCAGGAAGCATTCTGCTGTCTCTCCCGGGTCTTCACACTAACCTTTCGCTTTGACATTCAGCCCCTTGCTGTCTCTCTGTGGGTCTTCATTTTGGACCCACTTCTGTTCCAGCCATAGCTGTGCTGTCTTTGAAAACGTTTGCAAACACAGGATGCAGTTTTAGTCATTTTGGAAATGGGGAGGAAGGGTTACTGGAGAAGCTGGAAGTGAAAAGGACATAGTGCATGCAGGGAATTGCCAGGCGCAAAAGGCTAAAGGTTGGTGCAGAGAACTGGGAGAGAAGGAAGACAGCTGCCTAATAGTAGTACTTTCTGGGGATAAAAGGAAAGCTTGCTGGCTGGCTGGCTGGCTGGGTCAGACTCGCCGCCCTGCAAGAGGGAGGGCAGGATGAGCAAAAAAAGAGAAGGTTCGACATAGAAGACTAATATAAATAAAGTGTTACTATTTAACTATGCAAAACAAAAGTTTGGACTTCGTGAAAAGTTACCTTTCATGCCATTTTAAGTACTGCATCAATGAGACGGAGGGTAACATCTACATGGAGTGATCAAAGACTCCAACAGGTTGAACCCAGGTTTACTAGTCTGGAAAGTGATCAAGAGCCAGTGGGGTGCAACACTTAAGGAAAGGAAATCATTTTCAGATTTTTAGGATCTAGATCTTTCTTCCTTTCTCTGCCAAAAGTCAAATTCCTCCCACAAACTGGTTTGGATCAGGCGAAGAGCCTTTTCTCCCTCCTTTCTCCACTGCGCATTTTGTGTTTGTGAATGTGTTGTGCACTTCCTTACTTTCTTAACAACCTAAAGGTCTTCCTGAACTCACAAGCTGTTCAATGAATTAGGTGGTTGCTTTTTCTGCACAGCTTCATCTGATGCACCAATTCCATTCTTCCCTAGATGAGGTGCCTTCATGCTGATCACCCCATGGCTTGACTTTTGCAATGTGGTCTACCTGGAGCTAACCTTGAAGACCACCTAAAAATCAGAATGCATTGGTGCAAGCAGTGATGGGTATGCCTGCCTCTGCTTTGCAAGCTGCACCGGTTGCCAGTTTGCATCTGGGTGTGATTCAAAGTGCTGGTTGTTACTTATAAAGTCTTATTTGAGGTTATTAGAGTCTGTTTCTTAGAGCAGTTGAAATGTACATGGTAGGTTCCTTCCATGAAACAATATTATCTAGTGGAATCACAGAAACACACCTTCTGTTGCAGTGCCCGCCCTATGGAATGAGCTTTTTTCCAAGCTCTGAATGGCCGTTATCCTACTGGTATTTCAAAGGGTCCTGAAAATGTAGCTCTTCATCTAGGTCTTCGGTGAGAATGACTCCTTTTAATCTAGGTTGCTTCCTTTGTTTCCGTTCTCTGTATCCCTCTTTTATTTTTTGTTATTTTTGTCTTGTTTTTCATGCTTTAAATCATTTGTAAAATGTCCAACCAGTGGGAATCCAGCAGGGTATAAATTAAATAATAAACAAACATATCTTCCAACGCAGATCTACACTAGTGCACAAATCAAACAACAGAATCCATACCCTGACAAATCCTTTAGTCTCCTGGGAGATCAATAATGCAATGAAAAGAATGGGAAGCAGTGACCTGTCACTTGTCAGAGAGGAGAGTTTGTGCAGCAGGCTGCTCTTCCAGAGCACCCCAGAATGTTGCCATGGGAGAGCAAAACAGGTAAAGATGGCGTTTAGATTGCCTCGGCACCAGACTGGGTTTAAAATGGAGGTAACAATATCGTGAGTTGTCCCTTAAATACAGTCAGTAAGCCCATTGTTCCAATAGCTGAAGGAAGCAGAATGGAAGAGAATCAGCAGAAATTATCTTCCTTCACTTCTCTAGTGAACATCGGTGATTTACATCCCCCCAAAAAAACCTGGTTTGTTAAATATGAATATTTTAACAGGTTCATAATAAATAGCCTGCTAACTTCAATCGCTGGAATAATGCATAAAACTTACCTAAGCTGATTTCACAATAAACAATTGCTCAGCTTTTATCTTTGCATATCAGAGCATGCATATTTATTAAATAACCACAGATTTGTTTAATCACCAAAACCAGAATTATAGCATAATGTTATGAGTTCAAAATCAACAATAAGAACCTTAATTCAGTAAATCTAATACAACATTTAAGCTGAAAACACATGTTATTCATTATTTTTAGTATAGAACTGTATAAAACAAGTGTTATGTTTCACTATCCAATAAACCAGTCAGGGTTGTAAAACTGTGTGTGTTCCCCTCACCACCACAACCACCATTTTTAGTGGAGGTCCTTTGATTCCTACTACGGCTTTTGCTTACAATTAAGCTGCTCTAAATATACACTGAGTGGAGTTCTTACCTTATACCATGGTGAATAATACTTGAAATTTCAGAGGCCACAAGTCAGCCTTACAATCTATTTTCATCACTAAAAAATCTCCCTAAACCTTGAAAATCAATTCCAAACCATACCACCAAAATTTAGTGATCAAGTGACTGAATTTCAGCTGTGCAATTTTATGAATAATCTAGTACTGTAAGTACAAATGGGTATAACTTGGAAGAAAGAGGGAGAGACTAAGATGCCTGCGAGCAAGGCAGGGATGGCTGGGGGTGAGGGGGGGTGAGAGGAGCTGTCAGTGGCCAACAGGTTAGCTTTTTTTCTGACTGAAGGGAGCCCTTAAGAGACAAGCTGGAATGGGGTACAGGGGTGCAGTATGGAAATGAACTTATGATATGTGGTTTTGATTATTAGACATGATAGATTATGGAAAGAAGGAGATCACGCTCCATACTGCTTTACAGCCCTCCCTGAGCTGTTTACAGAGTCGGCATATTGCCCCCAATAATCTGGGTCCTCATTTTATCGACCTCAAAGGATGGAAGGCTGAGCCCACCTTGAGCCGGTCAGGATCAAACTCCTACAGTGGGAAAGGTTAGCCTGCAATACTGCATTCTAACCACTGCGCCACTACAGCTCCTAACCTTCAATCATCCTGAACACTTCCACTGAAATTCCCATATATTCATACCATCTACTTAGACACTCCTGTTCTATTCTCTCTTCTTTCCCCTTTATGCTATTGATCCTTGCAATCCTTATCAAAACCTCCTCCAAGCATGATTTTCAAAAAACCTCTCATTAATATAAATGGAATCTTTTTTCCTAAATCCAATTACAGGAATGTCAGGGATTTGGGGACAGGGAAGAGACATAAGTATAGAAGGACGAGAATTATACTTTCCCTATCCAACTATGATTTACTCTCTCCAAAATGCCCCATTGCAGCATGCTGAATTAAGAAAAAAATCTCATTGATACAAATATATTCTTCAGGTTAACTGACATGTGCAGGGATGATAGGGAAAGTTCTGACAATCATAGTTTTCCCACATGTTCGTGAAACATGTCATTCAGTTTACTTTATTCATCAGGACTTCTACAGCACTCAAATAAGTAGTTTTGTTTCATATCTGTGAATGGTAAGTACAATTATGTGTCTTTATCTAATTCAGTACAATTCTGCAGCGCAAAAAGGTTAATGCTTCTAATTGTATCAATATATTTTACTGGTAACATTTTTTTGAAATAGAGAATATACCCATCTCAAAATAGCAAGTCAAACGTAAAATATTCTTTCTCTGATTGAACTGATTAACCTTAAAGATAGAATGTTCACCTTGAAAAATACTCCTTGAAAACCAATGCAAAATGTTTACAAAGTGGATTGCCCATTATACAACAGTAAGTAGGAAAACATAGCAAATGCAAATTAAATTACAGCCATAGTTTTCAATAGCCAGTAAAGCAGAACTACACGGGTGGAAGACGACCAAGGAGCCGAAGAGAGAAATTTCTTGGAAACATCTGATCCAGTCCTTGCATTTCTGTACTGCTTGGGTCATCGAACTGCCTTGCATGGAGGGAGAGACACACAGCTGGCCAGCTGTGAATCAGCAGAGGACCTGTTCTGAGAGAAGCAAGCAACCACCTACTGGCTGAATCTCTTTGGGAGAGTTGCATTTAAGGCGGGTTAGCAAGGGCAGCAATGGAAGCTATCCCTTTGGGATATGCCACTTTGGAGTAACATAAAAACGATGCCTGTAACCCTACTGGTGTGGTGTCGGTATTTGTGTCATCGAATAAAAAGCCTGAAGCAATCCCTGGGAAAGAATCAATACCAGCAAAAGCATGTTTGATTAAGCCCAACCAGCTCTACTGGTGTAAGAGAAGGAACTCACTGGGAGTGATGCTATAAGCTTGGTTGGCACTTTAGGGAATATACTCAATCTTTTGGGTGAGTTACAATGTACTGGTTTTTCCTGATGTCCCTGATAAGATTCTGAGCTGAAAGATTCACCATTTAATTTTGTTTTTAAAGTTATCTTCTTTCAATACTTGATTTGCCTATTAAATAGCTATTGTAACTATTCATTCAGCACTTCATCAAGGGGATGAGGGGGAGTATATATGTCTATTGAATTCAGAGCAACAATTACAGTAGTAATGAGAAATAGCATTCTTGGTTAGCAATCTGTTACAGGAAAAAAGAGATTAAAAATGGAAGTCCTTTTTATCTTTCAGGCTGTGAGCCCAGTAAAGTCTTGATCTTTTGTAATAGCAGATGAGCTCAACATAAATCAAAGATAAGGAAGCCAATCGGGTCTGCGTGACAGAAGGAGGAGTGATGGAAACAGATGGACCAGTATTGATTCAGCTTATTCCAACTGATAGCAAAGCAAGGAAAATGGGGTTGCTACAATCTATAAGAGCTGTAGTTTTCATTAAAGAATCTATAAGCCAATAGGTTTCTACAAAGTGTGTACCTGAGTTTTGGAAGTAGGGATAGGTTGAAAATTCTATTGGTCTGTGCACTGTTTAATGAAGTGTGTGACTGAACTTCGGTTGGGATGTCCTGGGTTCACAGTGTTAAATAACATCATAATCTGGCTGTCACATAATTTATTTATTTTTAAATTATTTATTAAAAATTGATTATTCCTGTTTATAAAATGGGTGAAATTCAGAAATACAGATTTCTCTTCCTACAGGGTTTTTTCTTCTCTGCAGTCCAAACACATTCTTAAATCTGTTCTAGAGTCAGTAGACTTCCTAAAATAAGAGAGACAGACAAGAAGCTATGGGGATAGGAATTTCCCACTTTCAAATCCGAAGGATGAAATTTATACTGTTACTGGAAACTTCCTATATGGCTTTAAGCTAGAGGATCTTTAGAATTCTAACTACACTATTTAATTGTAACTGTCTGTACATAAACCTTCAGTTTGTTTTCTACTTAGAGGAATTCAGGAGTTCAGGTACAATGCTCTGAAATAATGGACTTGTCCATTATGTGGAGAATCAATCTGGAAAGTAATTGTTGCTTCCCTTAAAAAAATTAGTTTCTTCTGTGCATGGATTAGGTTTGAATCCCAGGCGAGAGAAGAAAGGTGAAAGGGAAGACTGGGCAGGTAGTGGTTGATATGCTGGGACAGAGTTGAGAAAGGAAGGCTGGGAAATTGTTGGAAAGACTGAAAAGATAAACATGCAATGAGCTAGAGCACTGGCTAAGTGGGTAGGGAGAGAGGGAAGCTATTGGGAAGACTGACCAGGTGGACATGAAAGACACAGAACTGCCACTTCCACTGCAGGGACAGCAGTGGAAGTAGCAGTTCTGTGTCTTTTTTTTCCTGGCTCATCATCTTTACCACTTTAGCAAAGTTAAAAGTTACATCTCCTTTGAATCAAGCTCACTCCTGATGTCTACATGGACACAATCATCCATGTTCCTTGGCAACAGTCCATCTCTTCTTCCAGCATGTTTTTCAACTTCTCTGGTACTTTCCCACCTATATACTAAGTTGATCCAGATCTACTTAGCTTTCCTGCTTAGCCAAAATCAGCCACCTGTTGCTAAGAAAAGTACATGGACAAACCACTGAAGTTAATAGGAGTTTAGTTCAACTGAAGGACATTAAAGCAAAAGCATATCAAACTATCGTGACTAGATTCCATACAAGGTTCTTTTTAAATGGTTAATCACTCTGAGAAATATCTGAAATGGAAGAACAGCCTAAAAATGAAGATAAAATCTTATGATTCCACTCTAAAATGCTAACCTGTTGAATTAATTTGGAGTCTTTCTGCAGGTTTTCTTTTGGTGGAACTTTCCCAAATAACTTCCAGCCAGGAGCACTATGGATACCAGACTTGAGTTCCTTTGTTCTTTTGGTAAAGAAGTTCCTGTAAAAAAAAAATCTAAATGTAGATGTTTTCACTACATTAACAGACTGAAACAAAAAGTTGTCACATCTAAAAGTGAGCATTATATATTACTAATTTTACAGCAAATGAAATATCTTTTGATTCCGACTAGAACTGAATGAAATAAACCTGTTTTCCCAGTCTCAATATTTAAAACAAGGATTAAATTAATGCAGAGGTATCACTGATATTAAAAATAAGCCTTTCAGGTGCTACAGAGTAAAAACATCACTGAAATCAAATAAAAGAAACACTAACATCCCAGTAAAAATTCTTTCCCTTGATCTTTTGTTTTGTAATATAAAGTCCCAAATTACTCACAATATATTAAAATACAAATGTAGTTATAACAGTAAACAAAATTAACTTAGAGGTTTAGAGGAAATAGCTTGTTTTGTGTTATAATTACATTGTTGTAGAACAATCAGTTATATACTTCTGATCCAGAGATCCATTCTCCCTATTGAAACATTGTTTCCTTCTATAAAATCTATGAAATGACCATTTTTCTATCTTTGTGGAACAACAGAAGGAAAAAGCTAGAAAGACGCACACAAACCACAAATGACATCTATAAATTCGATTTTTGTGTGTGTGTGACAAAAAGGCATTTTTTGTGTCTACTTCAAAAATTAGATAATGTTTTACCAGTTTCAAACATGCATGCATGACAAGAAACTAAACTGATATATGGGAGGAAAGACAGGCTTTAGGAAAAACAGAAATCTAATTGGTAGTGTTTGGTACCACCTACAGTATATTGCCCTGCTGCTTTTGAAATAACAAGACACTTGACTTGCATAATCAATATATGTGATTACTCAGAGAAATTAGCTACATGGTTTAGCAAGCACTGAAGCCATTTGTGAAAGTCACCATTCTTCTTTGTTGAATAGTAGCAGTCTCTCTGTACTATCCATTTTTGGCTATTTCTAGGCAGAAATACAATCTCTCTCATCTTCTGTACTGCATTATGAAGATTTAAAATGGAAGGTCTTTCAAATATTGCTGAAGAGTCAGCAAAGATTTAACACAAAAACAGGCATTCTTGTGGATGTACAATCCTGGCCAAAAGTTTTGAGAATATCACAAATATTAATTTTCACAAAGTCTGCTGTATCAGTGTTTTGAGATCTTTTGTCAGATGTTACTATGGTATACTGAAGTATAATTACAAGCATTTCATAAGGGTCAGACTTTTATTGACAATTACATTTAAGTTTATGCAGAGTCAATATTTGCAGTGGTTTTTTATTTATAATAAAACATAGTAAATATTTCAACTTAAACCAGCCTTCTGAGTGTATAGTTAACCAATCTCAACAATATTTGCAGTGTTGACCTTTTTTTCCCCAAGACCTCTGCAATTCGCCCTGGCATGCTGTCAATCAACTTCTAAGCCACATCTTGACTGATGGCAGCCCATTCTTACATAATTAATGATTAGAGTTTTGTCAGAATTTGTGGGCTTAACCAGAACTTTTCAATGGGACTAAGGCCTGGGGAGTTTCCTGGCCATGGACCCCAAATCGCAATGTTTTGTTCCCCAAGCCACTTAGTTATCACTTTT